>PVHP010002244.1:0-63217 GCA_004024765.1 Zapus hudsonius | reverse complement strand
TGGGGAACTGAACCTGGGCCCACAGGCTTTGCAAATAAGTGCCTTTAACTGCTGAGCTATCTCCTCAGCCTGAATTGCTGTGGGATCAAACCCAAAGACTTAATCATGGTAGGCAAATACTGAGCTGTATCTCCAATTTTAAAGCCACTCTCTTTAATTGAAAAAGAAAAAAAGAAATGCATTCTAATGTTCCAAAAAGGAAACTAGAGATTCCTAAAGTGCCAGTAGTTAGTTGGACAACTAAATTACTAAGGGTTAAATACATTCATATATTCAATTTACATTTAGATCCTTATCTGAATGATTGTTTACAATAAAAAAGAAACATGTATGCCTACCTCAATTCCAAAGTACTGATGTCCTTTTCCAAGTACAGCATCCACATATTCTGAGACCAAGTCCACAGCTTCTTCTAAAAGGTCATAGTTCAAGTACAGACGGAGCAGCTCAGCAGCATCAACTTTCTATAAAAAGTCACACACCTAGTGTACAACTGAAATTTAAAATGTTGCTGTCTTCTAGAATGTTTTGGGAACTGCCAGAAACCAAATGTACAAAATAGCCAGATGTATTATCTAAACATGTCAACTGCTTCTGAGGTATCAGCAAATACCAGGTAACTCCATGTATGTTTTCTATGAACTTGCTCAGTAAAGGTTTATTATTAAAACAAAAAATCCTCCCAAACAAACAAATCTAGCCAGGTGTTGAAGCACAAATCTATAATCTAGACTCAGGAAGCTGAGGCAGGAAGTGGATGGACAGTTTGAGGCTAGCCTTGGCTACAAAGGATATTGAATATCTAGTTCCTGGAATTCCTTGGTATAAATAAGTGAACACCTTTGGTTGTATATGGTGGTCCACGACTTTAATCCCAGCACTCAGGAGGCTGAGGCAGGAGGACCACTGTGAGTTGAGTTCCAGGTCAGCCTGGGCTAGAGTGAGACCTTACATCCAACAACGCAAATAAATAAATAAATGAATAAATAAATAAATAAGGTTAATGTCTACTTGTATGCTCACTGGTCTTGGACTTATGGAGCTCCTCCTACCTCAGCCTCCTTAGTGCTGGGATTTCGGCCATGAGGCATGACGCCCAGCCTGAGGCAGGGTCTCTTTGTGGTGTGTCACTGCATATGCCAAGTTGGCTGGCTCTCAAGCTTCTGGGAATTGGGCCTCTACCTCACCTGCCATCTCACACAGTAGTGCTGGGAGTGCAAATGTACATACTAGCACATTTGGTTTTATGTGGCTTTTCGGGATGGGAACGTGAATCATCATGGCTATACAGCAAGCACTCTTCCCGGTGACCATCTCCCAGCCCCATGTATTTCTTTTTAATCATTTCACAAAATAATATTTAAGATGATAAAGAATGAGTTCTTAGCCGGGCGTGGTGGCACACACCTTTAATCCCAGCACTCGGGAGGCAGATCACTGTGAGTTCAAGGCCACCCTGACACTACATAGTGAATTTCAGGTCAGCCTGGACTAGAGCAAGACCCTACCTCAAAAAACCAAAAAAGAAAAGAAAAAGAAAAAAGAATGGGTTCTTAACCTCTACAAGTTAAGATACTACATTACCTTATAACTGTTTATAAGCCAATTAGGCAGAGGTACTCCATGAGACAACAACTTGTTAATTACACACTGATGATACAAGTTATTCTGCGCTTTATATCTTTCGAGGTAAACTGACAACAATCGCCATGCTTCATCTGTAGCACTTGAAGAAAGCAAAAAGGATACATTAATTTCATATATATTTTTAAATTGGCTATCTGTTTTAGAACCTCATCCTAATTACTACTGAATGATTTCATATTTTTTCTTTTTCTTTTTTAAGGTAGGGCTCACTCTAGCCCAGGCTAACCTGGAATTCACTATGTAGTCTCAGGGTGGCCTTGAACTCACAGTGATCTTCCTACCTCTGCCTCCCGAGTGAGTGCTAGAATTAAAGGTGGGCACCACCACGCCTGGCTCAATCATATTCTTTCCCCCCCCAAGGGAGGGTTTCACTCTAGCCCAGGCTGATGAGTTCAAGGCCAGCTTGACATTACATAGTAAATTCTAGGTCAGCCTTGGCTAGACCAAGACTTACCTTGAAAAACAAAAACCAACAAATTAAAACACCCCTCCCCCCCAAAAAAAAACTTAATCAAAGCCAGGCCTGGTGACACATGTCTGTAAACAAATCCTATCAGTCAGTAGGCTGAGGAAGGAGAACTGAGCACTTGAGGCCAGCCTGGGTTATACAGCAACACATATCTCAAAACAAAATAACAAAAACAGCCAAAAGAGCAAGAAAATTTAAAAATAAAAAAATTTTAAAAAATTTTAATTAGAAAATTAAAAATTAAAAATAATAATAAAAAAAAGGAAACAGGGAGATGGCTAAGTGGAGACAGTGCTCATTGCACAAGTGCAGGTGCCTGAGTTCCCATCTTCAGAGCTCACCTAATGCTAGACACTACAGTGTGTGCCCATCATTTCTCAGCACACCCATGGTGAGGAGGTGGAAACCAGATCAGATCACAGGGCAGCTAGCCTGGTGAATGAATGGAGCAGTGAACAGCGATGTGGAAGGCGAGGGCCCGCATGTAAAAGTTGTCCTCCGACCTCCACACATGTGCTATAGCATGAGCAAGCCCCAGCCCCCCTCATTAAGTGAGATTAGCAGTGTAAAACAATATTTTCAAGGAAAGAGTTCTACAACAGGCCCGGAATAGCAGGAGGATTGTACCTAGACTCCTTAGTAGTGATGACAGAGGAGAGCTGATTGGCTGCCAGCCAGGCCCAGGCTTCTGCTTGTGCTGCTTCTCCTCCAAACTGTAACTTGATGCACCTGTCGTGAAAACAGCCCCTCGTCACTAACTGAGCTGCTGAAGTGTTACTAGAGAGAAAACAACTTTAATTCTGGCCTACAGATCAATTCACTACTGGAGTACTGGCTCTTCCTCTTCCCCAGAGTCACATAGCCAGATGTCCCACAAGGCCATCAATGTGTCAAGAGATAATTTGCTTCCAGGAAAAGAAAAATATTCTGAACGTTTCAAAATAATTCCAAGTAATAAACCACTTGACTAACATGTGTAATTTCAGTAAGAAGTGTTTTTTATTTATTTTTATTTTTGAGCTGGGCATGGTGGCTTATGCCTGTAATCCCAGCACTTGGGAAGCTAAAGCAGGAGGACTGCTGAGAGTTCATTTGTGCTTGGTGGTAAAGTAATTGCAAAGGCTGGGTAGGGTGGTACCTGTCTATAATTCTAGGACTCAGGAGGCAGAGGCAAAAGGATTATGGGGCTGGGTGTAGTAGTGCACTTGGGAGGATGATATAGGAGGATCTCTGTGAGTTCAAGGCCAGCCTGGGACTACAGAGTGAGTTTTAGGTCAGCCTGGGTTAGAGTGTGACCCTACCTCAAAAAAAAAAAAAAAAAAAAAAAAAAAAGATTATGAGTTCAAACAAGGCCAGCAGCTTGGGCTACTAGTGAGTTTGTGGCCAGTCAAAAAATTAATTTTGTTTCAGTGCTGGGACTAGACACCAGGACCTTGATTGAACATGCTGCACAAGTATGCTACCCCTGACTAAACTCCCAGCTTAGAATTTTAGAAATGTTTAATGGGGCCAAGAAGTGTCCTAAAGGACTGAAGAGAGCATATGCTTTGTCTAAAATGGACACTAATAACTGAGATTGTCTTTTCCAGAGGAGCCATGCATCAGAATTTTTTGCCTTTGAAACAGTCTCATATATACTAGACTGGTCCTGAATTCGCTGAGTAGCCAAGTCTGGCCTTGAATCCCTAATCCTCCAGCCTCCACCTCTCAGTTCTGGGTTTACAGTACACTACCACACCTGGCAAAATATTTTGTTGTTGTTGTCCCTCCTGGGATTAAAGGCATGCACCACCATACTTGGCTGTTGCTGTTTTGAGACCAAGTTTCACGTAGTCCAGATTGGCTTCAAACTTATGTATCTGATGATAGCCTTGAACTCCCGATTCTCTTGCCTTATATCCCAAGTGCTGGTAGTACAGGTAAATACTATTTTGTCTGATAAAGACTTTTTTCAACTTATTTATTTACAGAGAGAGGAGGGAAGGGTGAGGGGGGGCGAGAGAGAAAGAGAGTCAGGGCCTCCTGGGCATTGCAAATGAGTTCCAGATCCATGTGCCACTTTGTGCATCTGGCTCCAGTGGACACTGGGGACATGAACCTGGGCTGTCAGGCCCTGCAAGTAAGTACCTTTAACCACTGAGCCATCTCCCCAGCCCATGACTTTTTAAAAATGAAGTAAAATTACAAGCCATTAATTAAAATAAAAAAGTTGCATATTAAACAAAACACTTCTTTAAATCTAAAAAGGCTTATGATTACTGCATCACACAAAACAATAAGGTATCTTTACATTAGAAAATTAAGGCCAAATAAGCAATAATCATTACATACTTGAAAGCAAGCCCCTCAAAGACTGGTGTTAAGGGAAGCGTAAAAGTCTGACAGAGTGATATGGCAGTGTCAAAGAGGCCAGCCTGAACCAAAAGAGTGACCATCTCCTTGGCTGATGAACTTCCTGTGGAAATGGAATATGGTTAGTGTACCCGAGCAGATGAGACCAGACAACTCAAAGCAATACCACTTTGTTTAGGCCTACCTACCAGTCTATATCCACTGCCTGGCCCTAAAATAAGTTGCTACTGATAGGATGGAGGCTTGCTAATTTCCTACCTGCAATGGCAACTGCAGATGGATCATGCTGAGCCAATGTGAGGCGGATGCGAGCCAAGGCACATTCTTTTTCCAGATCTTTTAGTTCTAGGATTTCAATTTGCTGATTGTCTAGAACCCCGAAAGTGAAAAAAAAAATCTATTAGATTAACTTGTCAAGTTCCACTAAATAATAACATTCAATTTTTGTTCAAGACAGGTTCTTGCTGTAACATTTAATTTCCAAAGGCATGAAGAAAGGGATCAAATAGGGGACTTGGTAAAAATTAAACTAAGCACTGTTCCTTAATACATGCACTTAGTCAAACCAAAGCAGCAGAGTCAACGCCCGAGCCTGAGGAGTATTTAGTGCTTTCCATGTAGGTTTGTTTAACCCATACAGCTGTGAAGTATTGTCCCTGTCACTAAGAAAGGAACATGGCCAAGGGAGACAGGCAGAACTGGAGCCCAGACTCTTCATGAAAGGTGTCATGTCACCCTGGTTATAAAAAAGGATCCTAAGGAAAATGCTTGGTACTGAGATGATTAAAACACAATAGGTGACAAAACATTCTTTTGAAAGCATTTTCAAAGGGTTCTCAGATAACCTTTAGCAAAATGTTGAAAATAAACTAAAAATAGGGAATTGTGTCATATTTTAATAACGTAGCTGCTATGTGGAATATTTGGAGTATATAACTGACTGTCTATGTCACATATAACTACTATGACATGTGTCTTAACTATATATATGTCTACTGTGATATGACAATTATCAAGTGAAGATCAGAGAGAGGGCCCTGACTCACTTGGGGCATCTGTACATTCTCCATCATGATTCCTCTTAGGGGACGCTCCAGGGCGATCATACTGAAAGGACAAAGCAAGTGATTTAAATATAAAAAATATTTTTCACTTTGGTAAACAACAGCCATGACTTGATGAACTTCCATGCTTAAACTCTTTCAATAGAAATTATGAAACCAGCACAGCTCTTCTTTCAGACAGACTGTAACTATCAGACAAAAATGGAGCTGTTTTTCAAGTGGCTCACTTATCTATCACATTATCCTAAAACCCCCAAATGGAAAGTTTTCCTACCACTGCACCAGATGCTGGCTGTACAATCCACGCGTATTCTGGACGAATAAGTCGTAAACAATTAATGGCAGCCAGATAGCAGTTGCCTTGCTTCTCAAGTCCCCGGAGAGTTCGAACCTCTCTGCCAAGACGCATTCCATATTCAAACATCACTGTGCCAGCTATGAGGCAATAATGAATTAGAAATGTTTCTTTAGACAAATATTAAAATTAAGGCAAAATTGAGTTTAACCTAAAGCCACACCAAAAAAATCATGTGCTGGTGGGTGTGGATGTACAGTGTAACCCTTGTGCACTGTGACTGGGAAAGTAAAATGGTAAAAGTTAAAGAGAAGCAGGGCTGGAGAGATGGCTCTGCAGTTAAGGCATATGTGCGCAAAGCCTAATGACCTGAGTTCGATTTCCCAGTACCCACATAAACCCAGATGCACAAAAGGGGTACATGCATCTGGAGTTCCTTAGTAGTGGACCGGGCCCTGTCATGCACATTTTCTCTCTGCTTGCAAATAAAAAAAAAGTATTTAAAAAAACATAGTGTTTTCTCAAAAAATAAACAGAGAACCCAGGCATGGTGGTGCATGCCTTTAGTCTCAGCACTCGGGAGGCAGAGGTAGGAGGATCGCTGTGAGTTCAAGGCCTCACTGAGACTACATAGTGAATTCCAGGTCAGCCTGGGCTAGAGTGAGACTCTGCCTTGAAAAGCAAAACAAAACAAAACAATAAGTAAACAGAGAATTACCATGACCTAGCAGTTCCACTTCTTTGTATATACTCAAATTAATTTAACTGAAAGTTAATTAAAAGGGGGTTTGTTGGGGGAGAGACAAGAATATAATGTAGTATAGGCTGGCCTTGAACTTGCTATGTAGGTAGGGATGACCTTGAACTCTTTTAAAAAGAAATTATTTAAGGGCTAGAGAGATGGCTCAGCAGTTAATGATGCATGCTTAAAAGTCTAATGGCCTGGGTTTGATTCCCCAGTACCCATGTAAAACCAGTTGCACAAAGTGGTGCATAATATCTAGAGATTGCAGTTGGAGGCCCTGATGTGCCCATTCTCTCTGTTCTCTTTTATCTCTGTTTGCAAATAAATAAATAAAGATATTTTAAAAATATTATTTATTGTGTGTGTGGAGTGAAGGAGCGAGAGAAAGAAAATTCACCAAAGCAGAAATCCAGAGGTTGCAGAGAACTCAACACTAAATCAGACTGCTAACATGCTCACTAAGGCTCAAGGAACACTGCAGAAGAGGGGGCTGGAAAATTATAAGATCCATAGGTTGGGTAGGAATATACCAAGGCATGCCCATACCCTCCAAAGAGACTGACTGAGGTCTTCAGGACCCCACAGTAAATACCAGTAACACCAGAGGAGGTCCCTCAATAGAATGGGGGCAGGGTAGAGGGGATATAAGAGTATAACAGTTGAAAAAAAATCAAATAGCATAAAATAAAGTAAAAAAGAGGAAGAGGAAGAGGGAGAGAGAGAGAGAGAGAGAGAGAGAGAGAGAGAGAGAGAGAGAGAGAGAGAGAGAGAAAGAATGGACAGGCCAAGGCCTTTTGCATATGAAATCCAGACATGTGTACCACTTTCTGTGACTCTGTAGTTCCAGGTTGGCTTATCTCTGCCTCAGGAATGCTGGGATTAAAGGCATATACCAACCATGCCAGGTCTAAAGGTTTTATTTAATTTTATTTGCAAGCAGAGAGAGAGAATTAATGAATATGAATATGCCAAGGCCTCTAGCCGCTGCAAACAAACTCCAGATGCATGCGCCACTTTGTGCATCTGGTTCTATGTGGGTACAGGGGAATTGAACCAGGGTTTTAGGCTTTGCAGGCAAGCACTTTAACTGCTCAGCCATCTCTCCAGCTCTCATACCTGGATTTTTGAAAGCAGAGTTTTCAAGAGATATTTATGAAGAGTGGCATTATTCATAATAGTCAAAAACATAGAAGAAACACAACAACTCGCAGATGGGTGAGTAAGCAAAATATGATATATATTAATGTAAGGGAACATTTTTAAAATCTTTTTTTTTTTTTTGGGGGGGGGACAGTGGAGGCAATGGCAGTAATGAAACCCAGAGCCTCCATACATGCTGGTCAAGTACTCTACCAATGAGTATACCCCCAGCCCATATAGTTCGTGTCTTATTATCTTTAGTATTCAACAAACAAGGACAATTTTGTAACAGAGTTTCATATAGCCCAAGCATACCATGTAGCTGAGGATGACCCTGAACTTCAAATCCTTCTGCCTATATATCCCAAGTATTAGAATGTGCCACTAGATCTGATTTATGTGATGATAATCCCAGGGCTTACTGTAGTTAGGCAAGCAGTCTACCAACTGAACTACACACTCAACTTCATTTTGGCAACTGGAAACAAACTCCAGATGCATATACCACTTCAACTCCATTTCTAATAGCTTTCCAAAGTTGAGCCAACTTTTTAACTTTTTAAAGACAAAATTCTTGTGATAGGCAAGGTGTAGTGGCACATGCCTTTAAGCCCAGCACTCAGGAGGCAGAGATAGGAGGATTTAGGAGAATCGCTATGAGTTTGAGGCCAGCCTGAGACTACATAGTGACTTCCAGGTCAGCCTGGGCTAGAGTGAGACCCTATCTCAAAAAACCAAAATCTTGTAGAATTCACTATCCTCCCATCTCAGCCTCACATGTCATGTGTGTTGCTATGCCCACTTATCTAATAACTTAAAATTTTTTTAAAATTTATTTATTTGCAAGTAAAGAGATATAGACAAGAGACAGAGAATGGGTGTGCCAGGGCCTCCAGCCACTGCAAATGGACTTCAGGTGCATATGCCTTCCTGTGATTTATTTAAGCACTGATGTTAAAAAAAAGACCAGGAACTCAAAACTAGTTATGAGTGCAAGGTGCCTCCAGATAAAACCAACATATTCTTCCTAAGTAGGCAGAAAATGCATGTAGAGTGCCATCTCATTGGGAACACTTGAAATACTTCCATCTAGAATGGGAGTAAGTACATATATTTTTCAAGGCTAACAGGTAATCATCAAAAGGGTGAGGCTAATTTGTACTTTAAAATGATCAAAACATAAGTGCAGAGCTGGGTGTGGTGGCGCACACCTTTAGTCCCAGCACTTGGGAGGCAGAGATAGGAGAATCACCATGAGTTCGAGGCCACCCTGAGACTACATATGAATTCCAGGTCAGCCTGGGCTAGAGTGAGACCCTACCTTAAAAAACAAAACAAAACAAAACAAACAAAAAACAACATAAGTCCAACACACAATATGATTAACTAATAAGCTAATAAATTTGTTTCCAACTGCAAGGTTCTGGTTCTATTGCTTACCCTTGCGGTAGTTGTGACGGTAGATGTGAAAGGCATAGAGAAGTTCGTAGTAATTATGAGTCATGAGGTCAACAGCTCTTGCACGTGATTCAATGATTCCCACAACCTAATGCAGGGGAAGCAATCAGGTATTAAAGTTATTGGCAGTCACAGCAAAACCACAAGAGTTGTTACTAGACGTAATAATAGTAATTACCTCGTTATGCAGATTAACATAGGGAAACTCTACAAGGTCTTGCAGCTGTGAGCGCTCACAAAGAACCACTACCAGCTGCCGTAAGCAATCTAACTGCCTAGGAGGAGAGAAAGGGATATGAGGGCAAACTGTCGTAGTGAGTTACAGAGGGCTGCTAAATTTCCTCTCAAAAAGGACTGAAATTACCTGCTGGAATCAGGAATCTGGGTTAAGGCCTCATATGCTTGGCTGTTGTGACCCAAGTCCAAATGATGTTTGAAAATGCATGTCCTTAAAGTAGCCTAAATATCAAATTTGGATGAAATATCAAAAAAATGAGCAACAGTAATTAAAAATACCATATCCACAACAAGCCTCAAAGAAAACAAAGTAACTTTTTACCTGACTTTTCCAGTCATCACCTGCTTCGGTTATTGCTGACGTAGCCAACTGAATAACCAGTTCAGGCAGCCCAACAACATCCAGCAAACGTAGAACCTAAGGAGAAATACAAGAAACTCCCTTTAACATTCACATGGCAGTGAAATCTATGCTTCATTATGTATTTGCAAATATTAAAAAAAATTTCAATCTGAAACACTATGGTCCCAAGCATTTCAAGTAAGGTATACATATCCTTGTATGGACTTTTTCTATATTGTTAAGTCACAGATGAATTTAACACTATAGTCTTATAAGATCCTAACAAGAAAAAATTCTAAATGTTTGGCACAAGTCATTAGCAACACAACATAAAATAATGATCTTTCAACTGTTTTTTTTTGGTTTTTCGAGGTAGGGTCTCGCTCTAGTCCAGGCTGACCTGGAATTCACTATATAGTCTCAGGGTAGCCTTGAACTCACGGCAATCCTCTTACCTCTGCCTCCCAAGTGCTGGGATTAAAGGCGTGCGCCACCACGCTCGGCTGTTTTAATTTTTTATTGTGTTTTTTTTTTTAACATACGGTCTCGCTCTAGCCCAAGCTGACCTGGAATTCACTATGTAGTCTCAGGCTGGCCTCGAACCATGGTGAACCTCCTACCTCTGACTCTCAAGTGCTAGAATTAAAGGTATATGCTGCCATGCCCATAATAAAAAAACTTTTATTTTTGCAGGCAGGGGGGGGGAGGGGGGGAAAGACAGAGAGAATGGGCACACCAGGGCCTCCAGCCACTGGAAAAAAAACAATTCCAGATGCATGCAACGCTGTACATACACATCTGTACTGAGGAATTGAACCCATTTAGTTAGGCTTTGCAGGCAAGTGCTTAACTGCTGAGCCTCTTCTCCAGCTTCTTTTAACTTTTAAAATTGCCCACCTTAATTAACAACATCAGCATACATTTCCTTATAAACTCATATTATTTTTTAAATCTTACATATGTCTTCAAACACATGTATATAACATAAAAGATATAAATTTACTTCACTGCTGTAATATAATTCACTGAAAGAATGCACAATTAAAACAAAAACAAAAATATGGCTAGAGAAATGGCTCAGAGGTTAAGGCACTTGTCTGCAAAGCCTAAGGACCCCAGTATTTTTTTTTTTTTTTTTTTTTTTAGGTAGGGTCTTGCCCTAGCCCAGGAGGACCTGGAATTCACTATGTAGTCTCAGGATGGCCTTGAACTCGCATCGATGCTCCTACCTCTGCCTCCCAAGTGCTGGGATTAAAGGCATGTGCCTCCACGTCCAGTTTAAGACCTCAATTTTGATTCCCCAGTACCTACATAAGGTCAGATGTACAAGGTGGCACATGCATCTGAAGTTTGCAGTGGCTACAGGCCCTGGCACACCTATTCTCTCTTGTTTTATCTGCCAATCTCTCTCAAATAAATAAATATTTAGAAAAAACAAAACAAAGAAACATTGGGCCTGGTGGCACATGCCTTTAATCCCAGCACTTGGGAGGCAGAGGTAAGAGTCTGGTCATGAGTTCAAGGCTAGCCTGGAGAGCTACAGTGAGTTCCAGGTCAGCTTGGGCTAGAGTGAAACAAAAAAAGAAAAAGAAAAGAAAAGAAAGAAAAAAGAAAGGAAGGAAAAAAAAAGAAAAGAAAGAAAAAAGAAAGGAAGGAAGAAAAAGAAAAGAAAGAAAAAGAAAGCCTGACCCAGAGATTTATTCTTTTTAATTAATTTGCAAGCAGAGAGAAAACGGGTGTGCCAGAGCAGCTACTTGAAATGAATTCCAGATGTATCCACCACTTTGTGCATTTACCTTTACAAGGGTAGTGGTGAATTGCACCTGGGACATCCAGGCATCTGTTGAACTCCTAGTCTCATAAGTGCGCACCACCACATGTGGCATTTTGGGTGAAGTTGTTTTTTTTTTTTTTTGGGGGGGGTGAAGTTTTTAAAGTCACATTATGAAGGAGTGCTTTAATGAAATTTAGGAATAAAATATATAAATCTATTTAGCCAAGCAAACATAACCCACTGAACATTAGGGAGATGTGAAGGAGTCATGATGTACTCCCACCTCTAGCTGAGATGCTGTCTCTTCCCTTAGACGCCTACCTCAGACTAAGTGACAAATGACCACTGAAAAGGCCAAGCAAACAACAGAGTTAATCCCATATTAGCACATAATAATTGGTTTCTTCTATGATTGGTAGGTTTCTTTGATTTCTCAAGGCAAGTCCATTTTCCTTTCACTTGAAAGTTCAGAAAACAATTAAAAATTTTTATAATGTTTTTCAAAAAATACCAAGGCCAAACTGTAACGTTGTACCTTATCATAATACTGTAACTTGGGGCTGGACACAATCTCCCCATCCTCTGAGCGGATCAAGCGATCTAAGAATTCCTCTTTGCCCACTTCAGAAGCTGCCTGACAAAAACATTCCAGAGCCTGGAGAGAAAAAAATAGAGACTTAGAACAGGCCACCCCAATTCTAGGTGCAGTAAATCAGAGACAAATGTACTGAGAAAAGCCAAAATACAAACAAAATTATTTAAGATGGTCTATTAATTCACATTTTCTGCTACATCTAAATTCTGATACGGTGCTCACTTCGGCAGCACATATACTAAATTCTGATACATTACTTAATATTCTTTATTTTTTCTCACCTTTTATTTAAATGTTATTAATTAAAAGTAAACACACCAGGCATGCAATATGGCCCATGTGAATAATCCCAATTTGGGAGGCTGAGGCAGCAGGATCCATGTTCAAGGCCAGCCTGGGCAACTTAGCAAGAACTTATCTCAAACTAAAGTTAATTTAAAAAGAGCCAGGGATGGAGCTTAGTAAAGGAGTCCTTGTCTAGTATGCGAGTCTCTAGATTTATTCCCTAGTGTCACACACATACACACATATAAACGTTGATGTATGAGATTTGTAATCAACTATAATAGCAAGTTAACTGGAGAGTGATTGGCAGGTACGTAACTACTTACTATTGAAGCCCAAGATTTCCTGTATGTTTGAAAATTTACAAGATACATACAAATGATCTTAGTGAAAAAAGAATGTTGCATGAGTCAGCAGGGTGGCCCATGCCTGAAATCCCAGCACTCAGGAGACTGAAGCAGGAGGATCACTGGCTATCTGAGGCCAGCCTGGGCTACCAGCAAGTTCAAGGCAAGCTGGAGCTACATATTCATACCTTGTTTCAAAACCGAAGCTGTGTAAGAAAAAGATATAATGGGGCTGGAGAGATGGCTCAGCAGTTAAGGTATTTGCCTGCAAAGCCTAATAACCTGGGTTTGATTCCCCAGTACCCACGTAAAGTCATATGCAAAAAGTGGTGCATGCATCTGGAGTTTGCAGTGGCTAGAGGCCCTGGCGCACCCATTCTCTCTCTCTCTTCTCTGTCTCTGTGTGTAAATAAACAATTTTTTTAAAAGAAAAAGATATAATGAATATAATTTTATTGATAATTAAGTTCAACTTACAAGTATTCCTACTTGCTAAAAACACCTGTATGGGGACAGAAGAGTTTTAATATTTTCTTCTTACTTTCCCATGTCCTAAAGAACCTAACCAATGCTGACATTTATATTATGCCCTTTTCTGGCACTAGTTCAGCTTTCTTTGTCCTATTTTAGAAGACTTTGTTTATTCTACCCCCAATGCCCTAGTTAAATGGAAACCTAGTAACAGTTTGTTCACCACTCCAATGCAGTTTACCTTCTGTACTTCTCCTGTAACCAGGTAACATCGTCCCAGCATAAATCGGCAGGAACCAACATTGACTTGACACCAGGGATGTAGCAATTGAATATAATCCTTAAAGGCATAACAGAATTTTTTGCTTAGAAAATAAATACTACTTAAGAAAACATTCATTTCCAATTTCTTCACAGAGGGAGAAGAGAGTCTTTTTGGAAATCATTTGGAAATTAAAATCTAATCCTGTTAGTACATTTTTATATTATTCTAGACTCTTTAAGAACACAAACAGAACCAGCTATTTAAATCAGAGTTACTCGGGAACATAGGCAAAAGGATTGCTTGAGCTCAGGAGTGTGAGGCCAGCCTGTGCAGCATGGCAGAACTCCCCTCTATCCCAAACAAAGCAAGTAAAGCAAATAGGAGTCCAGAAACACATGTAGGTAAATGCATACATAATTCAGATTCCAGCAATTTCCCAATTTCTGGTTATTTCCTAGTTCAACATCCAAGAAACACATGTAGGTAAATGCATACATAATTCAGATTCCAGCAATTTCCCAATTTCTGGTTATTTCCTAGTTCAACATCCAAAGTCCAAAAAAGGATTTCTATGTAAATGGTTTCGTTTAACTATAAGAAGAAATTAACAAGAAGAATTAAAAGGGAGCTGAGAAGATGGCTCAGCAGTTAAAGGTGCTTGCTTGTAAATCCTATCAGCATGGGTTCAATTCTCAAGCTACTCAAAAAAGTTGACATAAGCCTCCAGTGTGTTTGCAGCGGCAAGAGGCCTAGGTGTGCAACACCCCCACACCTTGACACCCACACACAGAGCAATTTAACATTTTAAAAAATTAAATAAAAAGGTTGTAGAATTGAAGTACAGCACAGGCCTGTAATCCTAGCTACTCAGGAGGCTGAGGCAGGAGGGTCACAAGTTCAAGGGCAGCTTAGAGTAAGTTTAAAACTAGCCTTGACAATCTGGACAGACCCTGTCTCAAAAAAAGAAAGTAAGCCAAACATGGTTGTGCTCCCAGTACTCAGGAGGTAGAGGTAGGAGGATCGTCTTAAATTGGAAACTACATAGTGAATTCCAGGTCATCCTGGGCTAGAGTGAGATTCCACCTTGGAAAACCAAAAAAGTAAAAAGAGCTAGAAATATTGCTTGGTAGTAGGTCACCTTCTTAGAAAACACAAGCCTCAGATTCCTAGGACTGCCAAGAACTAAATAAAGCAAACGAATGAATGAAAAAGATAGAGAAGTAGAGATAATCTCTTTGGGGTATGTTAGGGTAATCAAATTTCATTTTTGTGAAACAAAAATTAAGGGCTAGAGAGATGGCTCAGTGGTTAAGGCGCTTGCCTACAAAGCCTAATGACCTGAGTTTGATTCCCTAGTACCCCACGTAAAGCCAGATGCACAAAGTGGCACATGCATCTGGAGTCCATTTTCAGGACCAGGAGACTCTGGTGAACCCATTATCTGTCTTTCTTCTCATGATGCTTGCAAAATAAAAATAAACAAAAAATGCAGTTAACATTCACAAAGAAAAACAATCCATCAATATTCTTTACAAGAATGATAGGGTTGAAATGTGCAAGAAAACTCACCTGCAATTGTACATACTGGCAATTTCCCATCAAACACTCTAGAAAGAGACAACCAGGATTGCTAGGCCACCTAGTCACTGGATAAGGAAATTTCTATTTTATTTAAAAAATTTTTTTGGTGCTGAAGATCAAACCCAGGGCCTTGTGCTTGCTACGCAAGTGCTCATCCACTGAACTAAATCCCCAACCCCAATTTATTTTTGAGAAACTTAAATTATATACATACATACATACATACATTAGGGGCTGGGAAGATGGCCCTGCAGTTAAAGGTCCTTGCTTGCTGAGCTGGGTTTGATTCCCCAGCACCCAAAGCTGGATGAAAAATAACAGCACAAGAGACCCTGGCATGCCCATACATACACACATGCAAATAAATAAAATTTTAAAATACATATCCAGGTCAGGTGTGGTGGCACACACCTTTAATCCCAGAATTTGGGAGGCTGAGGTAGGAGGATTGCTGTGAGTTTAAGGCCAGCCTGAGACAACATAGTGAATTCCAGTTCAGCCTGATCTAGCATGAGACCCTACCTCAAAAAATAAAAACAAAACCAACCAAACAAAAACCAAACACATATACATATACATATATATATATATATATATATATATATATATATATATATATATACACACACAAACTCTTGGGCAGCAAACAGTAGAGTTCATGAAACAGTTTAATGATGTTGATGTTAATAAAGCTGGCTGTGGTGGTATGTCTATAATCCCAGCACTTGGGAGGGGAGGTAGAGGAAGAAGGATCTGGAGTTTGAGGCCAGTATGGCTTGCCTAGCACACAGGAGGTGCTGGGTTCTATCTCCAGAACCTCAAAACAAGCAAACAAACATGAGAACATATGCAGACTATTGAGACAGACAAAAGCTATCACCTGACTTTTAAGCAAAGGATACAAAAGCTGTAATAAATAACTGGTAATTGCAGAAATCATTTCAGGCCAATTCAATCCAGTTTGGCTCAGAGGTGCTTTTGGCTGAGAGAACAGATGAGCTATAATGTGCTTTCTTGCAACTTCTTGGAAGAATAACTCCATTATTGTTTGAGGGCTTGATACTTAAAAATAAAAATGTATAACACGTTTCTAATTATGTTAACTTTTAACTGAGATCTTCTATAAATTCATTTTATGTCAGTAACAAAGACTATCATTTCAAAAGAGAAAAATGCATAATGGGCATAATGAAAGCAATTGGAGAACTGGGTATTGAAAGATGCAATGCAAGTCATTTCTTTTCATGGATCTCACAACACCTAAATGCCTTTCTTAGGAACTTTTTTCAGTAAATTAAATTAGTCCTAAAATTTCATGTTTTACTCCAAACCAATACAAAATAAATTTTCTAGACTAGTTTTGAAGCATTAGCGAGGACTCCTTTTAAAGATCTGTTGCTTGAGACAAGATCACAAAACCTACTTTGTAAATTTAGAGCTTACTACATTTTAAAATGATTTTACTGAATGGATCACTGGAGCATCAAAACACAATTGAGCTAGAGAGATGGCTCAGCGGTTAAGGCACTTGCCTTCAAAGCCTGATGACCCAGGTTCAATTCCCATGTAAAGCCAGATGCACAAAGTAGCACATGTATCTGGAGGCCCTGGCACATCCATTCTCTCAGAGCCCAGCATGGTGGTACACTCTTTGATTCCAGCACTCAAGAGCCAGAGGCAGGAGGATCACTGTGAGTTCGAGACCAGCCTGGGACTACATAGTGAATTCCAGGTCAGCCTGGGTGGAGATCCTACCTCGAAAAAAAACAAACCAAAAAGACCCCAAAAACCCACAAATGAGAAAGCTCAATGGCTAAAAGTACTTGCTTGCAAAGTTGGCTGGCCCAGGTTCAATTCCCCAGCCACCCACATAAAGCAGCCACAAGAGACCCTGGCATGTGTGCACACACATAAATAAATAAATAAATAAATAAATAAATAAATAAATAATAAAAATTCCCCAGCCACCCACATAAAGCAGCCACAAGAGACTCTGGCATGTGCATGTGTGCACACAAATAAATAAATAAATAAATAAATAAATGAATGAATGAATGAATGAATGAAATAATATTTTTAGTCTATGAGCTCCCCGAGTCTGCTGTACCTTCTGACCAGGCTTTCTACAGACCTATTCAAAATGCCATCTCGAATGGAACATGGCATGGAAACCATGATGCTTACATGTCACAGATTTGCCATGGGACAGAGATTATTTAATGAAGGAGGACCTGGGAATACTTATGAAAAGGGAGTTCCCTGGATTTTGGGGAAAGCAAAAGGATCCTCTGGCTGTAGACAAAATAATGAAGGACTTGGACCAGTGCCAAGATGGCAGAGTGGTCTTCCAAAGCTTTGAATAACTAAATGTAAGCCTCATCACCGTATGCAATGGCACTTGGTAGTCCACTTGAAGCAGAAGGGAGAGTAGGTAGAATTAAGCAGTGATACCCCACTCTGAAGTTCTCCCACAGGATCACTTAAAAAATTCTGCCCCAGAGCTTCTCCTGGTATGAGGATTTCATGAGCAGACCACATCCTTGGGAAATATGCAAATATCCAACTCCAATTTTACAAGCAGCGAAACAATAGTTAAATGACAGAAGCTAGATTTTTATATTATTTGAACCTTCTTGTTTTCAATAAATAAGGTTTGTTATTAGTTCTGAAAACAAAAATGTTTTCAAAAAAACCCTAATGGAAACACTGCAAAGTAAAAACCAGTAGGGGCCAATTCAAGGGTTTGACTCTAGGGATGTTTTTCCTTGGTGGTCTCATATTATCTTCTTTAACATTTATACACCTACAAAGTTTAAAAAAAATTTTTTTTCAAGGTAGGGTCTTTGCTCTAGTCCAGGCTGACCCGGAATTCATTGTGTAGTCTCAGGCTGGCCTTGAACTCACAGCGATTCTCCTGAGTGCTGGGATTAAAGGCAAGCACCATCATGCCCAGTTATAACATTCTTAATTTCTGCCTGATCTAGAACCACATCTTCCTAGATGTCTTGCCAAACCCAGAGGTCTCAGGTCACAGCAAAGAGTATTGTAATAAAGACACAGAAAGCTCTCAAATCAAAAGCAAATACATACACAGTCCACTCCTTACCTAACTTATTTGCCATTAAGGCACCAGAGTCTGTAAGTTCCAGCACTGACAAATGCTGCAGGTTAGATTCCCTGAGAGAAAAGGAAAAAGACAGCTTAATAAATTCTCTTATGTTAAACATTCAATCCATAGCTTAACCTACAAAGAGCACTGATGACTTAATGAAGTGTACATAAAAGCTCTGCTAAAGCACAAAGAAAAACTGAACAATAACAGTACTTAGATTCTTACCCCTCTTGAGAGTCACTGCTTGCTACAGTGAACAGGGCAGCTCATCTTATCAATAAATTGCATCCTGTCCTTACTAGCTTTCTTTTGGAATAACTAGCCCAACATTTTTGTGCAAGATTGAATTTTCTCTGGCTTCTTACTTTTGTCATCAATATGATTTGTCTGTATATTATACACATAATATACACATACAATATATAAGCTGTGTACATGCAATTATAAGTTACCTCCAACCTTTAGAATATGGAGTATTTAAAAGCTCTATGAGGCTGGGCATGCACGCCTTTAATTCCAGCACTCAGGAGGCAGAAGCAGGAGGATTGCCCTGAGTTCAAAGCCAACCTGAGACTACATAGTGAGTTCCAGGTCAGCCTGGGCTAGAACGAGACCATACCTTAAAAAAAAAAAAAATTCTTTATCAATATTAAAGGCAAAGTTCTTTTATAGCATAATACTTAAAAAAAGATTTTAAGGTCCTGGGTTTAATCCCTAGCACCATGAAAAATATAACAAAACCCAGAAAACAAAAATCCCTCCCAATTTATTTAAAAAATAATTAGTATAATGTAACTCACAGTGTGTCAACTGGAACATCAGTAGCCAAGCACTGACTTCCCCACCTAATGAGGTAATAAGATAAAAGTAGGGGAGCTGTTCGATGTAGTAGGTCTTGCTGAGCTTGGAAGAGCTGACCAGCTCCCAAAATCACCTATATGAGATGGGTGAGATGGTAAGCAACACAATTAGCAACAGTAGCTCCCAAGGTTCAGGCAGAGTAAAATAAAAGAATATAGCTGCAAATATAGTACTGTAATAGTAATATAAATATTACATTTTGGGGTACCACCTGGCAAAATACCTCCCCAAATATTAATAGCACACAAAATAAGAAAAAAGTTTTCTGATTTATGAAGGCTGTGTTGCAACGAAATTTTCACTAAATCTGTGGCTTAGAACTGCATAAGAACAGGGAAAGAGAAATCTTTCTGATGCTGCTGTTGGAGGGTAAAAGCAGGCATGACCAGTAGAAGCAAAACTGCCCTTAAAAAGTTCATAGCCTGGGACTGGAGAGATGGCTCAGCGGTTAAGGCACTTGCCTCCAGTGCCTAAGGCCCTGGGTTCAATTCCCCAGGACCCACATAAGCCAGACCCACAAGATGGTGGCCCTGGTGTGCGCTCTCTCTCTCTCTCTCTCTCTCTCTGCTTGAAAATAAATAAAATTAAAAAAAAAAAAAGTTCATAGCCTGTGACTTCTCAACTCTACTTCTTAGAACTTAAAGATATAGTCAAGCCTTAATACTTACCCACCACGACTCAGGGAACTGAGCGGATGTGGGGGTGGAAAGACTGTGAGAACAGTGGTGGGGGAGAATATCCAGAGGCATGATGCCCCTGAGTAACAACATACTAGGGCCAGGAGAATCGGGCTGAATGCTAAGCTATCCATGATTCCCTGCCCCAAGGACTGATCCAGACGGCCCATGGAGGAGGATATCCAGTTGATTGGGGATGGGGAAGAGGGGCATTGGGGAACTGGGGATAAAGGCTCATTGTTTGCCCACTAAATAATGTAACTCATTATGGACAATAAAAGTAAATAAATTAAAAAAAAAAGATATAGTCAAAGATGTACCACATTGTAGTTTTAAGTGAAAACCTGGCAGCTAGGCACAGTTGCACACAGTAATCCTAGTAATTGAGTGACAAGAGGCAGGAAGTTCAGGAGTTCAAGGGTCAGCCTTGGCTACACAGTGAGTTCAAAACCAATTTGGGCTTGAACCTAGGTTACATGAGACCCTGTCTTGCCCTCCTTTAAGCCAAAAAGGAAAAACTGACAAGATCTAGATGGCCACAAAGGGAATAGTTGAATAAGTCACAATTGTACTAGGTAATTATTAAAATATTGGTATATTTTAGTTTTATAAATAAAACCAAAAACTATTTGTAAACTGGGCGTGGTGGCACACGCCTTTAATCCCAGCACTCCGGAGGCAGAGGTAGAAGGATCACTGTGAGCTCAAGGCCACCCTTAGACTACATAGTGAATTCCAGGTCAGCCTGGACTAGAGTGAGACCCTACCTCGAAAAACCAAAACAAACAAACAAACAAACAAACAAACAAACAAACAAACAAACAAAACCACAACTATTTGTATAGAAAATGAGTATATACCAAAATGTATATCCTGGTTATTATTGGGTAGAAAATTATAGATAACTTTTTTGGCTTATAAAAGTTCTACAATGAATATCTATTACTTCTATGCTTATTGAAGAAAGGTAAAGGAGAGCTGGGATGTAGCTCAGTGGCACAGAACTTGGTTGGCATGCTCAAAGCCCTAAATTTAATCCTCAGCAGCATACCCCACCAACATACCAAAACTAAATAATAATAACAAATACCAGCATTCACCTTTTATACCTCCTGATGACACTCACCCTGATGAACTTTACCCTCAAACTGGGGCAAAACAAGCAAACCAACCCCACACCAAACCCATTCCTTCTTTAAGTTGCTTTTGTCATAGCAATGAGGAAAATAATATAATTTACTTCAACAAATACTTGTAGAGCCCCTATGAAGCCTAAGGCATAAAGCAGAGAACAAAAATCAGTCTCTGCCTAGAACCAATATTCTATCCTGCTTTGTGCCTGAAGGTCTATCGCGTTTCCCCTTAAGGAGTACTTACTGCATCTCCTAGCCTCATCAATAGCTGCTGTAAGATCAGGAGGTCACGGCAGATCAGGAAGCGAGTACTAGCAATTTTATACATGCCTCTGCACACAATATATCCTGCTGTGCTACTACCATAGAGCTGGGAAAGATTCATTCGGACATTCAAAGGCTGAGCTGAAATAAGAAAAGCAGAGTTAAATGCATCACTGTTTTCTCTAAATCAAACAGTTTTTTTTAAATTTATTTATACATTTTCAAGCAGAGAGATACAGAGAGAGAGGGAGGGAGGGAGGGAGGAAAAGAAAGAGAAAGAAAGAGAGAAAGAGAGAGAGAGAAGAGAGAGAGTGCACCAGGGCCACCACCTTGTGGGTCTTGCTTATGTGGGTCCTGGGGAACTGAATCCAGGGCCTTAGGCACTGGAGGCAAGTGCTTTAACCGCTGAGCCATCTCTCCAGCCCAAACAGTTGTTGTTTTGGTCATTTACCTGGATTGAATCCCTTTTCCATTTCCACTTCTGTTTCATAATCCATTTCCCGTATAAGAAGTCCAATGGCATGGACTGGGTTCCTAATCTCTTGCAGCTTGCTACAAATGTCTTCCATCACATTTTCTCTGTCAGGACAATTAAAAAAATTCCTGTTACTATTGCAATTTCAAAAGCTCTATATGTGCTATTAAGCTAAATGCTCTAACAAATAGGAAAAGAAGCCTCATAATAAAGGACTGGAGACAATTATTGTGGTATAATAAATACTATACTCCACGTAAAAATTGTTGGGGTTGGGAGGTGTCTAAATGATTAGAGGTACTTGTCTGCTGGTCAGGGTTCAACTCCCTAGTGATCGCATAAAACCAGATGCAAAAAGTGGCACATGCACCTGGAGTTCCCAGTAGCAAGAGGCCCTAGTATACTCATTTTGTTGTGTTCTCTCTCTCTTTTTTAAATAATTAATGTTATTTACATTAAAAACAATAAATTTTTAATATAAATTTATTGTCCATAATGAGTTACATTATTTAGTGGGCAAACCATGAGTTGTTATCCCAAATTCCCCAATTCCCCCCTCCCCAAAAACAAAAAATTAAAAAAAATTTATTTGCAGGCAGAGAAATAGAGTGAGAGTGTATATGGGTGTACCAGTGCCTCTAGCCACCACAAACTCTAGACGCATGTGCCACTTTGTGCATTTGGCCTACATGGGCACCGGGGAATTGAACCCATGCCGTTAGGTTTTGCAGGCAAGCCATCTTTCCAGTCCCATAAATAATTTTTTAAAAGTTCTCCCCATCTTCCCAGAAAAACAAAGTGAATGTAAGGAAAATACTTAGTGGGGGGGGGGGGAATGGACAGCTGAAACATTTATTTAAAAATAAGGAAAGTCACTTAACATTAAACTACTACTTTGTACACATCTGAATATATATTCAATATCTCACTTCAGCACAAAATATTGCTGAATTCCATTAGGAAATTCACTTTACCCTAATTTCTCCTTACACATCAATAGTGATCAAATCTTCCAGAATGTGTTCAGCAGCCTTTTCTGGAGACTGTAGGTTATAACAACTGGTTTCCATCAAAACTGCCATATCCATAGTAACTGACTCTCCAATCAGCCGGAGGCATTTTATAAGACACATGACATCTCTAGCAACGTCTACATCTGTAAGAGAAAGTTAACATTCAATCCAATGAAGATTTAGTATATTAAAATAAACTTTAGTAATTAGATACCTAGGAATCTATGGTCTCAGACTTAAGCCTCTTTAGTTTTTCTTCAAATATCTACGGTGAGGTAAGTTGACTAGGACAGCTCACATTGGCAATCAAAGATCTCTATACCCATTTGAAATAAAGCATAAGGTTCACACAGAAAGGGGGTTAAATATAGAGCCGGGCGTGGTGGCACACACCTTTAATCCCAGCACTCGGGAGGCAGAGGTAGGAGGATTGTCGTGAGTTCAAGGCCAGCCTGAGACTACTAGTGAATTCCAGGTCAGCCTGGACTAGAGCAAGACCCTATCTCGAAAAACCAAAAAAAAAAAGAAAGAAAAGAAAGAAAGAAAGAAATAAAGAAAGGGGGTTAAATATAGATATAGCAAGCATTATTATTACCATCAGATATAGTTGTCTCATCCTCTGTTAAAAGGTTCTCATCAGGCAGGAGATATAAATGATCCACTAAGGAGGAAGGCACCAGGAAAGACAGGTACCCCTGGAAACACAAATCTTTCAGTGAGTAATTCATAGTCCAAAATGTATCATATAGATCACAATTCATGTTGTATATACTTTAACATAATTTTATGTCAATTAAAAAAAATGGAAGGGGTTAGGGACTCTATCTCAGTGGTGGAGGATGTGTTTAATACATGCAGGTTCTGGGTTTGATTCCCAGTAAAGATAGAGGAGAGAGAAACTGGGTGTGATGGTTAGCTTTTGTTGTCAACTTGATCTTTTTAATTATCTTGGGTAGGACTCTGAGGATGTTCACAAGAAGGCAGCCTCTCAGTAGGGGGCAGGATGTAAGGAAGCTCAAAGGAGCTAGAAGTAAACATCCTTTCCTACGTGGGCAGTGCAGGACGGAAATTCCAGAGACTCAGGAAGCCATTAAGTCTGGGATAGAATTGCAAGACCCCACCCTAGGGCTATATAAGGGTGAAAGAATTCTATCCCTGCCCCCCCCTGCCTGTTTCCTGTTCTGTGTGTGTGGTGTTGGTGATAGGTTTTTCTCCAGCCTCTTTCACTTTTATGGGACGTCCTCTATATCTGTAGCTTGAATAAATCGTTTCCTCCCATAAACTGTGTCTAGTTTGGAGTCATCCTAGCAGCGTGTGGCTGACTATGACACTGGGTCATGAATTTTACAAAGAATATAAAATATAGAATGAAGAAAAGCAAAGCAAACAGAGACTGGGAGTGTGGCTGAGTTGTACTGTATGTACTTGTTAGCAGGGACAAAGCCTTGGATTTAATTCCCAGCACCAAACCAACCCACCAATCTACCAAACAATGCAAATGGAATATAACAAATGATGAATCTGGGTGAATAGACACAAAAATTCTTCGTCACTTTCATAGCTCTTACTTTAAATTTGAAATTACATCAGTATAAAAGTAACACAATTTAAAAATTATGATTATGCAGAAAACTACTAAATACAAATGCAATATCATTTTAGGGAAAATGACTATAATATCCGTAACAGGAAGACCCACTGAACTGTTAGAAGCACTCAGCAGCTCTGGTTCTCTTACTTTTTTCAGCAGGCACACCATATTTGTGTGAGGATTCAAATGGAGAGCGAGAGGCTGGGAGAGGGCTTCTTGATACTGAAGGCAGCAAGCATAGAATTTGCACCAGAATTCCTGTTGTAAAGTTCGAAATTCATCCTGGGAGAATTCATACTCTGTTACACTTCCTTGGAGCTGGCAAAGAAAAAAAAAAATTAAACTTGGTAATGTTTGGGATTTTTCACCACAAAAATGTAACTGACTGACCATTATGATTTTACTAGCTATTAGCCAAAAGAATATTTCCTTTCTTTTCCTTTCCCTCCCCTTCTTTCTTTAAATTTTAAGTCAGGGCCTCGCTCTAGCCCAGGCTAACCTGGAATTCACTATGTAGTCTCAGGGTGGCCTTGAACTCATAGCGATCCTCCTACCTCTACCTCCCAAATACTGGGCTTCAAGGCATATGCCACCACACCTGGCCTCAAATGAATATTTCTTACACATTAAATGCCATAGACTATATAAATATGTCAAATTCTAATTAAAAGGCTTTAATATTTATACTTTCTGCAAAGTAAAAAATTCTGACAACTCCCCAGTACTAATCTTCCCTATATTGAGATAGAAGAAATTACCATTCTTTGTCTACTCACACCTCACCTCATTTTCAACTGCTAAAGTAATTTCTTTCTTTAGTTCACTCCAGGAAAGATCCAAATTCCTCTCAGTTCCTCTGCAGAAAATCTGAAATTAAAAGAAATGTTTTCAAATATTATAAAAAACTCAAACTGAAGGAAAAATTATTCCATCTTAGAAGGCACTAAAACAATGTTTAACCACAACAGAGACTAGGCATACCAGAGTACCCTTTACTTCTAACACTGCATAAATGATTTCTGAAAGAAATCATACTCCCTTTGAAAGAGTTTCTATGTACCACAATAATCAGAACTCCATTAACCCGAGATAATTCTAAGAGTACATTTAGATCATTACAAAAAAGCAAACTAACTGGTATTGCCCACCCAAACAGAAAGGAGTAGATGTCAAACCTACATATCCCAAGGTTGGCACAACAGAAAAGCTAGACAAGTGATGGGGTGGGTCACTCCATTGGAAAAGATTTTTCCAAAGGGAAAAATTTGATAAATACATTAATGATGACTTAATATCTTATTGTGTAAGAGTTATCAGGAGAAATACCATTATGTTATTGTTAACAAGAACAAAATGCTGATGAATAAAGTCTTATCAGAGAAAAAAACAGAAAACATGCAGTGACTATATATTAAAGAATGTACCTAGAAGCTTAGGCCTGAAAACTCTGCTGCCTGTGCAAAGCAGGAAAGTGCATGCCTATAATCTCAGCACTGGAGACGGAGGCATGAAGATCAAGAGTTTAAGGCCAGCCTGAACTGCATAGCGAGACTCTGTCTTAAAAACAGAACACCCCATCCCAGTGTGGGGGGTGGGGAGGGTGTGTTTAGGGAGGAACTGTCTTTAGTCTGGAGAAATATGACATGGTAAAGTTCTGAAAAGAAACATATCTATAAGTCTTCAAAAGAAGGGAGGTTAAATCCAATGCCAGTGTGAGAACTACTCATAAGTGCCAGAGAGAAACTTGTCAACAAAGGAAGAGGCTATTAGAGTCAAGTGACACAACAGGCACATTTGCTTTATGCAGGAAGGAAAACTAGACGAGTCTAAGGTCCCTTGCAATCTGTGAGTACTGTCTTTGAAGTCCACAAAGCTGAACGGCATGTTAAGGAAGCTTATATAACTTGCACATGTAGGTAAGAGGACCATCTTCCACCTCAAGGTGAGGTCTCTTTGTTGCTAGCAGGCCCGTGAGCTACTGAGGACTATCCTATCACTGCCCTCCCATGGTGTCATAGGAGTGCTGGGAATACAGATGTGAGCTATACTGGCTGGCTTCAGCAGATTCTGGAGATCCCGCTCAGGTCGAATGGCAAGCACTTGATCCAGCCCAAGACTGTGAAACTTGAAAGAAGGCTTCCTAAGCAACTTGGCTCATGATCCTCCTGCCTCAGCTTCCTGAGGGCAGGGTTATAGGCATGTACCCACCATGCCTGGCTCAAAACTAAAATATGTGGACTCTTCCACACTCTGAATCTTAAACTGGCTGACCTGAAATTCATTATGTCTTAGGCTGGCCTCAAACTCTCGGAAATCCTCTTACCTCTGCCTCCCAAGTACTGGGATTAAAGGTGTGCACCACCATGCCTGGCTCTGAACTCTGGAATTTTTCATTAGTTTTTGGGAAAGTGCTCCCAAGCCCCACTTCTCATCCAGGAGTCTTATTTAATAAAAAGCATGTTAAAACAAATTATAGTAACATTTTCAAACAAACAAAAATATGTTCAAGGTTTAATACACCCAAACCAAGAGTAACTATTAACTACTGTAATAAACCCAAGTAATAAACCAAGAGTAATTATTACTAATTTATACATAATAAAACCACATTAAATATTTTCTTGCTCACCTGTAGAGCTTTACATAAAGCCTCATTTATGAACCGTCCTGGTGTGAAAAGACTCCGCAAATACACTTCCTATTAGAACATTAAAACATATGGTTCATCATTCTGAAAAAGAAACTGGGAAAAATCTGAAGAAGTTCAACAGATTAACACCAAAATCTGAATTTTCTTTTTTTCTGGCTTGTGTGTTCTTGTGGCACCCATGTGCTCGTCTGTGGTGGGGTGCACTTTCCTCAGTGGTTGGGGAAGAAAATTGGGTGTCCCATCCCTCCATCGCTATTTCATTCGTTCTTGTTTGAACCAGTCTCTCACTGACCCCAGAGCTTGTCTTTTTTTTTTCTATCAGCTCCGGGGATTCTCCAGTCTCTGTTCCCCACAGGCCTGGAGTATACAGGCACATGTGGCTGTGCCCAGCTGCTCCTGTGGATTCTGGAGATGAGAACTTGGTTGGTCTCAGGCCCTTATGCTTGCACAAGAATCACACTTAACTGCTGACCCATCTCTTCTAGTCCAAAGTCTGAATTTCTATTTTCTAATTATTTCATAAAAGGAAAATTCTGTCCTACATTTGAGTAATAACAGGTTACAGTATAGATATGCTTTCACACAGAAAGTGAAGATTGATGCTTTTGGGTCAATCTATTGTATATACTGAAATGGAATGTCTTAATGTGCTTCACTAGAAAATAAGGATGTCAAATGCCAATTTTATTTTAATTTAGTATTTTAGTTAATTTATTTGAGAGAGAGAGAGAGAGAGAGAGAGAGAGAGAGAGAGAGAGAGAGAGAGAGAGAGAGAGAAGTATGGACACACCACTGCCAAAAAAACTCCAGACACATGCACCCCTTTGTGCATCTGGCTTTATGTGGGTACTGAGGAATAGAACCTGGGCCATCAGGCTTTGCAAGCAAGTGCCAAGTGCCTTTAACCACTGAGCCATCTCTCAAGCCAAAGTGTTAATTTTAAATGGAAGAGATGAATATAGTTTACTAAGGGATTTCTATACCTACCTACAAAAGGACTCACTTTATGGCTCATGTATAACCTGCAAAAAGTTCTCAAGTAGAAAAATAGAATAAAATGGAAAAATCTTATGTTGCTTAATTATGACCAAGTCCCATAAGCCAGATTTGCTCATAAGTAGCAAATATGACTGACCTTCATTTTAGTGTTTTTCCTTCTATTGTATTTCTTGTGGGTGATAAAATGATAAACATACGATTTGGGATTTTAGACAAAAGCCAAATACCAGCAGCTGTCAAACAAAATAATCAATAACCACTACTAATGAACTGTTCACAATATTCAACTTCAGATATTTTTAAAAAGTAGGGTTTGTACTCTTGCAAATAGTCACCATTTAAAAAAAAATATTTTATAACTGGGTGTGGTGGCACATGCCTTTAATCCCAGCACTCAGGAGGCAGAGGAGGAGGATCACCATGAGTTCAAGGCCACCCTGAGACTACATAGTGAATTCCAGGTCAGCCTGGGCTAGAGTGAGACCCTACCTCGAAAAACCAAAAAAAAAGTTATTTATGAAAAAGAGAGAGAGAGAGAGAGAGACAGAGAGAGAGAGAGAGAGACAGACAGACAGACAGACAGACAGACAGACAGACAGACAGAGTAAATGGGCATGCCAAGACCTCTAGCCACTGCAAATAAACTCTAGATGTATGTGCCACCTTGTGCATCTGTGTCTTTATGTGGGTACTGGGGGAAATGAACTTGGGGTCTTTCTGCTTTGTAGGCAAATGCCTTAACCGCTAAGCCATCTCTCCAGCCTCAATTTAGACACACAAAGCCCATGATTGCTAAACTTATGTTAACATTACAGCTTCAATGGAAAGATTTTTTCATTTGTCCTAAGGACATAGCCCTGAAAAGAGACTGGCCCATTATTGTAAAGGCATTATTACTTTTTCAGTTTACTTTCTTTATAGTGTATGCTTCTATTAGATTTATCTTTAAAATTTATTTATTTGCAAGCAGTGAGATACAGAGAGAGAGAGAGAGAGAGAGAGAGAGAGAGAGAGAGAGAGAGAGAGAGAGAGAGAGAAAGTATTGGTGCTCCAGGGCCTCTAGCCACTGCAAATGAACTTCAGATCCATGTGCCACTTTATGCTTCCGGCTTACGTGGGTACTGGGGAATTGAACCCAGGCACTGGAGGCAAGCACCTTAACTGCTGAGCCATCGCTCCAGCCCAGATTTATCTTTTCCCCCCTTATTTTTCTTTTTAAAATTTTCTTTTTAGGTTTATCTTTTTTAAAAAATATTTTTTTATTTGAGAGAGACTGACAGAAAGAGAGTGAGTATAGGCACACCAGGGCCCCTCTTGGCACTGCAAAAGAACTCCAGGCGCTTGTCACTTTGTGCATCTGGATTTATGTAGGTACTGGGGAATTACACCTGGGCTTTGCAAGCAAGTTCCTTTAACCATTGTCATCTATCTCTCTAGCCTCCCCTGGCTTTTGGAGGTGGTGGTGCTAGGGGTTTAACCCAGGGCCTTGTGCGTGTTAGGCAAATGAGGTACACTGAGCTATATCCCCAGAATTAATTTTATTTCCAAGAAAATGTTTGAGATGGAAATGATAATTACTGATTTGATCATTACACATTGCATACATGTAGCATTATCATAGTATGTACAACTGTTAGACTAATTAAAAAGTTCTCAAAATTAAAAAACAGAAATTATCTTATTTTTAGTTTATATGCACATACCAATATGACTCAAATGGTAGATACCTAGCCTGCCCAGAACCCATTTCCCATACTAAAAACAAATCCCTTATCTTTCTTTGGGGAATCATTGCTCCCCAACCCACATTCAACTGACTTCTCCAGTTCAACAATAGCCAAGCAGAAGCTGGACTGTGTCCCATGCCAGGCAGAACATGCCACTGCTTCTGATGAAACCAGACCAATGTGTCACCTCAAAGATGAGGACTGAGATGCTGCTCTTTCCCCCAGGGCTGCTAAATTCACAGAATACAAGCTCAGGCAGGCAGGGGAGGAGATCTTGCTCCAGAAAAGAAGCCAACAACTGAGTAGGCAGAATAGGGAGGGAGGAAGGGAAAGGGAGAGGGAGAGAGGGGAGAGGGGGAGAGGGAGGGAGGGAGGGAGGGAGAAAGAGAAAAAGCAAGCCCTGAAAGCAATGCTCTGCCCTGTCAGACACCAGGTGCTGCGAGCTTTTCAGCTGCACTAAAGCCAATGCTTTCTCCTTCAATACTTGCTTCAATCAGTTCAAGTCACCTGTACTCGAAAGGTTCTAATTCAAGTTCTCACAAGAATGCTAACCTAAATCAATCCCTTAACACTTTAGAGTGCTTACTCTGGGGTCTTGGTCATCTCTGATGACGATCTCTTCCTCTGGCAGAGGTTGCACGAAAACTGGATTCCACTGACCAGCAACGTTACTACAGAAAAAAAGTATGACAGTTTACAAAAGATGAAACTTAGTTGGAAAGAAAGGATTCAGTGGAGGGGGCATTTGGGACAAGACGATGGTGTGGGAGGACTGTGATTAATATATTATCTATATGTATGGAAATTGTCAATTAAAAGCTTATTTTGAAATGCTGAAAGTTTAAAAAAAAAAAATAAAGAAACTTCAATCTTGGCAGTATCTGGGTAGGAGGGGCCTCATGGCTAACCCTGCAGCCAATCACTGCTTGGTCAATTCTATCACTAGCAGAGTCTGTTTCTTTTTCTTTCTTTCTTTCTTTCTTTCTTTCTTTCTTTCTTTCTTTCTTTCTTTCTTTCTTTCTTTCTTCTTTCTTCTTTCTTTCTTTCTTTCTTTTTTTTTTTGGTTTTTCAAGGTAGGGTCTCCATCTAGTCCAGGCTGACCTGGAATTCACTCTCTAGTCTCAGGGTGGCCTCGAACTCACAGCAATCCTCCTACCTCTGCCTCCTTTTCTATCTATAGTTACTATTTTTTGAAGTATCATCTTTAGTATTTTGTTACCTTCTAGTTTTAGGACAAAGTAAGGATATTTAGGGTTGGACTAAGAAAACATTACTATATTTCTTTGGAGAGATTGCACATATCCAAAATACTTCCAGTCTGAAATTTACTCTTAAAGTCTATTCAAATTACCCACAACATACCAAAAATACTTTGTGTTCTCAACTTATTTGTTGTGTAATGAAATAGATTGAACAAATACAGTGCTTCTTGAATATTTTAAAACAAAAAATGAAAAACAAAAAAATAGGTTAGAGTCCTTCAAATAAAAACTCTTGAGTTGGTTCTACATAAAAACCACTCTTGTTGCCGGGCGTGGTGGCGCAAGCCTTTAATCCCAGCACTCGGGAGGCAGAGGTAGGAGGATTGCCGTGAGTTCAAGGCCACCCTGAGACTACAAAGTGAATTCCAGGTCAGCCTGGACTAGAGTGAGACCCTACCTCGGGGAAAAAAAAACAAAAAAAAACCAACCACTTTTAGGCTGGGCGTGGTGGCGCACACCTTTAATCCCAGCAGAAGGCAGAGGTAGGAGGATTGCTGTGAGTTCAAGGCCACCCTGAGACTACACAGTGAATTCCAGGTCAGCCTGGGTTAGAGTGAGACCCTACCTTGAAAAAAAACCAAACAAACAAAACACCACTCTTAGCAGGGGCAGGTGTGTGAGGGTAAAAATAAAGAATAATGGCTAAATGCTTAAACTGCTCACTTAAACTCAGAAAAGTAGCTGTGCTGTAGATCTTGAGAAGAACAGCAGATGTGCAGCTGCCAGATAGAGCACAGGAGGGTGGAGATGAATAACTAGCTGCTTATCTGACTGCACCATAGGAATATAGGAGAACAAGAATAAGTAAATGCTTGCTTGGCTTCTGTGAAATGCTTGCACAGGATGATTAAACATAACCCCTGGACTAAAAAGCCCATGTATACTAAAGATATGAACATATGAATATACCAATGAGAAAATAGCCCGTGCAAACTGTTTACTTCTGTCTATAAAAAGGCTTGAGATCCTGCACTCGGGGCTGTTGGTCTCAGCTTGCTGTGCCTTGCTGTGTGACCACGGACCGGGTTCGAACCTGCTCAAATAAAGTGACCCTTGCTTTTGCTCTGACTTGAGTCTCTGGTGGTTTGTCTTCGGGGATCTTGGCCCTTACACAGGCAGTGGTGCACACCTTTAATCCCAATGCCTGGGAGGCAGAGGTAGGACTGTTATGAATTGAGGCCAGCCTGGAGCTACAGAGTGAGTTCAAGGTCAGTCTGAGCTAAAGTGAGAACCTACCCCCAGAAAAATAAAACAAAACAAACCACCATTCACTGGATGCAGTGGTGCATGCCTTTAATCCAGCACTCAGAAGGCTGAAGTGTGAGAATCACTGTGCAGCCTGAGACTATATAGTAAATTCCAGGTCAGCCTAAGCTAGAAAGAGACCCTATCTTGAAAAACAAAAAACATACAAACAAAACAACAAACAAAAACACCCATAACCACTCTTGTTTAGCAAGAAACTGAAACTTGACTGCTTGGGGTAAAACAGGTAACATTAAGTAATCCGTACTGTTCAAAGTTGATGTACTTCACAATTGTTTGGTTCTCAGCATCATGCCACAGGGCCCAGATATCCGTGGAGGTTAAGGCAAAGTCGATCAGTGTCTCCTAGGAAGAAATAGGAAAAAGAAAAGGCAGTAGTGACTTAAATTTGTATTCATAATAGGGAAAATGATAAAATTAAAACAGTACCACACAAACATAATAAAAACCTTAATGAAATTGTGTCCCTACAACATGAAGCACTCCATTTTAAGACTTAATTCCATTGTAACACAGTTAAGTTAAGCCAATGCTTTTTTGTTTTTTGAGATATGGGTCTAACAGGCTAGTTGGAACCCCTGGACTCAAGTGACCCTCAGCCTCACAAGTAGCTGAGGACAGTGGCAAACCACCTCACAGGCTAGAGACAACACTTCTCTATTGTATTCATGTGATATGCAAAGGATGATTCCACATACCTGAGAAGTGAAGAGTGAAGAAATGTGATCTAAACTATACCGGTTATTCTCAGTGCTCACCAACTGGAAAATGCAGAACTGTTAAAACACAAGTTAAATTTAATTACTTGAAACAGTTAACATGTCATTTTTTTTTCTTTTCCCCTTGAGGTAGGATCTCACTCTAGCATAGGCTGACCTGGAATTCACTATGTAGCTCAGGCTGGTGCTAATGGCGTGTGCACCACCACACCTAACTAACATGCTACTCTACTTTTTAAAGCAAGGATTATTTTTATTTATTTATTTATTTTTGTTTTTTTTGAAGCAGGGTCTCATTCTAGCCCAGGCTGACCTGAAGCCCAGTCTGTAGCCCAGGCTGGCTTCAAACTCATAGTGATCCTCCTACCTCAGCCTACTGAGTGCTGGGATTAAAGATGTGCACCACCATACCCAGCTAAGCAAGCAGTCAGAAACATTTTATTTTTCGGTGTGTAGTTTGCATACATGTATCTGTAAGTACTCACAACCATGTAAGAGGCTAGAGGAAGATACCGAGTGTCTACCACTCTTCCACCAACACAGAGTCTTTTACTGAACCTGGAGCTTGCCATTTTTTGGTTAAACTGGCTATCCATTGAGTCCCAGTGATCCTCTTGTCTCTGCCTCACCCAGTGCTGGGGTTATAGGTAAGTGCAGCCATCTCCAGCCTTGTATGTGGGTGCTGGGGATCAAGTTCAGGTATTTGTGCTTGCACAGAAGATGCTGTTACCCAGTACACCATCTCCCTAGACCCTTTGGTTTTCATTTCTGAGACAGGGTTTTGCTATGTAGCCCAAAGTCTTGGACCTTACAATCCTCTTGCTTCTGCTCCTGAGTGTGGGGATTGGCCCAGCTAGAAAACTTGTGTGTGCATGTATGCATGAGGCCAGAGGACACCCTCAGGTGTCATTGCTCAGGTATGTTGTCCACTTCTTTTTGAAACAAGGTCTTTCACTGACCTGGAACCCAACAATTAATCTAAACTGGCTAACTAGTGAGCCCAGGGCCTGCTGTCTCTATGTCCCCAGTGCTGGGATTACTTATTCCTTTCATTTTTATGCAGATTCTGGGGATAGTACTCAGGTTGAAAAACTGTGAGACCAACCCCTTGACCCCAGGCCAGGCCAGATTCTGTTTATATGTTTCAGAAGCCAATTCCACCAACAGGACCTGAGATGTTGCCTGTCACCTAGGCAGGAGATGAACCACCCCTAATTTATGATACAGAGCCTAAACAAAACCTTTGAGTAAGTGGGGAGAGGAGCAAGAGCCCTACTACCTCCACAGCAAATAAGATAACCTGTGAAGGATAATGGAGACAGACACTGAGGATACCCAACACAATCCAAAACAGAAATCTAGATATTCTTAAAACCTCAACAGTAAAGCAGACCTAAAACTCACCCACCATGACCCAGGGATCTGAGAGGAAGAGGGGGTGGGAAGATTGTAAGGGCTATGGTGGGGGAGGGGGAGAGAAAAAAAAAAAAGCCAACTATCTCTAGTACAATCCATAACCCCCTATCACATGGACTGGTCCAGCAAGTCCACATAGGAAGGCCCCCAGAGGGGTGGGGACAGGAAGGAGGGAAATGGGGATACCACCATAAGACCTGCTCATACAATGTATCTAATTATTGACAATAAATATGAAAAATTGTAAATACATATAAAATTTATCATCTTACTAATTTTAAAGTATAGAGTTTTAAGTTCATTCTCACGTATGCAATGTCCAGAACTCATTTCATCTTGCAAAACTGAAATTATACCATTAAACACTTCCCCTCATTCCTTTTAACTCCTAGCCTCCTTCCTCCACCACTCTTTCTGATCCTATGCAAATAAAGTAAAAATTAAAAACCGCAACAACCACCACACAACCAAACAAACCCAAATGATGAGGATATAGACCTAAGGAAACCTTGTACACTGTTGGTGTGAATATAAACTAGCCCGGCTACCATGGAAATCAGTATGAAGATTCTTCAAAAACTACACACGTCTAGTTTATGGCCCATCTATGCCACTCCTAGGTGGCATAAACACTCCTTTGGGTGTTTAAGTCACCCAAAGGACTCCTAAGTCAACATATCACAGAAATACTTGCATATCAATGTATTGAGGAAATATTCCTAATAGCTAGGTTATGGAACCAACCTGCATGTCAATTAAAAAAGCAATGGAAAAAGAACAGAATGAGTGAAGAAAAAAGAAAAGGAAAACCAGAAAAAAATAACAACAAAAAGATAGAGAAAATGTATATACACAGAACAGATTTTTTTCAACTGTAAAGAACCAAGTTATGTCATTTGCATGAAAATGGATAAAACTGGAAATAATCATAGTAAGAGAATTAGTCTCAGAAAGACAAAAAGGCACATGTTTTCTCTCATAGATATACAAACTCACATATGAACATATGACCTCAAAGTAGGAGTGAAACTATCTAGGAGAGGAAAGGAGGGAGAAGAGGGAAGGCAGTGAGGAATGAGGAAGAGAGAATACTCTCAAAATACATTATATACTTGTATGAAAATGTTCTTCTATAACCCAGCACCATGATGAAAACACGTAATTAGAAAAGAAAAAGACCTGGGCTGAAGAGATGGCTTAGCGGTTAAGGCATTTGTCTGCAATGCAGAAGGACCTGAGTTCGATTCCCCAGTGCCCATATAAAGCCAGATGCACAAAAGGGCGTATGTGTCTGGAGTTCGTGCTGTGCCCATTCTCTCTCTCTCTCTCTCTCTCTCTCTCTCTCTCTCTCTCTCTCTCTCTCTCTCTCTCTCTCAAGTAAATAAAATATATTAAAAAATACGATTTAAAAAAAAAAAAAGAAAAAGGCCCATTAGACAAGGTGCATGATTTAATCCCAGTACTTGGGAGACAGAGGTAAGAGGATTGTATGAGTTTGAGGCCACCCTGAGACTACATAATGAATTCCAGGTCAACCTGGGCTAGAGGGAGACCCTATGTCCATTAAGAAAGGGGGGGGGGGGGCGCGGAGAGATGGCTCAGCAGTTAAGGCATTCACCTGTAAAGCAGAAGGACCTGAGTTCAATTTCTCAGTATCCACACAGAAACCCAGATACACAAAGTGGCGCATGCATCTGCAATTTGTTAACAGTGCTGGAGGCCCTGGCACACACATTCTCTTTCTCTCTCTCAAAAAATAAGTGAAATATAAGAAGAGAAAAAACAAAGGAAGCCAGGGGGAGAGGCTCATGCCTTTAACCCCAACACTAGTGAGGCTGAGGTACGAAGATGCTTTGAATTCCAAGCCAGCCCAGACTATGTAGTGAGTTCTAGGTCAGCTTGGGCTATAGCGAGACCCTGCCTTTAAAAAACAAAACAAAACAAACCCAAAAAGGAGTCAAGGTAAGAACAGAGAAGATATACATTTGAGAGTAGTCTGCTTAGGGTGCAGACACAGGAGGACTTCCTTATGCAGTCAAAGACTGTACTGCCTGCCTGCAGGTAGCATACTGGTATTAGTTTGTTAGGGCTCAAACAGAGTGAGGAAGCATCCATACAGAGGGGTGACCTAGGGTGGACTATCAGAGCCCAACCAGAGTGAGGAGGATATCCACAAAGGGCAGTAACTTAGTGTGAGGAACCAGAAATCCCATAAAGTGAAGGAGACAGATCCTAGAATGTCACTAGAATTAAATAGAAAACACACACACACTTTGAGCTCAGAGTATGCCCAATCCAAGTATTACTATTAGAATATGCACAAACAGGGCCCAGCACAGTGCCAAACACACAATACCCAACTATTATATTATACTATTGTACCATATCATACATATCTCATATACAACATTACCTGGTTGATAAACAATATTATTTTTTTTCTTTTTTTACTTTTTTTAAACAATATTATTTCTAAACAGTAACTTCCCCATAACAACTAACACCTATATTCCTTTTCAGTAGTAATTTCACTTTTCTGATCTAGCTCTTCAAATGTGTTTTCTTGTTAAGTTTTGGTGAACTTTTCCATCTGCATTCGTTTAAAACTTTCCTTTCATCCTGATCCGCCCTTCAAGATCTTCTAATCCAAATATATGTATAAAACCCACCATCATTCCTGAAACAAATTAACACTGAAATACCTAAACTGGCTCAAAGAGCTTAAACAGACTCAATATGCCTACAGATTATTCCCCATCAGTCCACACACAACTTTATACAGGTCTCATTTGTTTCTTACCTGCCCTCGCTTTAGAGCATGCATGTATATTCCTAGGTAGAGCCCCATGGAAGGGGAAAATGCAAGTCGAAGTTTGTGTCCTGTCCCTGCAGTGAGCCGAAGGTCTTTGTTCACAGGGACATACTCCAACATGTCAGCTGCCATCAAGCACATCTGGTCCTGTCCAAGAGAAGACTCAACTGGTGATCTTTAAGGGACAGTCAGGCTAAAAATACATCTGTAAACTTTTTTTCCCTTCAGTTTTTTGAGGTAGGATCTTGCTGTAACCCAGGCTGACCTAGAATTCACTATGTAGTCTCAGGGTAGCCTCAAACGAACAGCTGATCCACCTACCTCTGCCTCCCAGAGTGCTGGGATTAAAGGTGTGTGCCACCATGCCTGGCTATGTTAATTTAAAAAAATTATTTATTTGTAAGCAGAGAGATAAAGAGAAGAGAGACAGACAGAGAATGGGTGTGCCAGGGCATCCAGCTGCTACAAATGAACTCCAGGTGCATGTGCCACTTTGTGTATCTGGCTCTAAGTGGGTACTAAAGAATCAAACCCTGGTAGTCAGGCTCCGCAAGCATGTGCCTCAACTGCTGAGCCATCTCTCCAGTCCTATATGTGTTAGCTTTTTAAAACAGGACTGTGTTGTGATTGTTCAATCTTGAAAATAATTTTACAAGCATGCATTTTGAAAACACAATTGTTGCTTGTAAATTTAGAATACATTTTGCATCGTCTCTTGTACGGTTCTTTTTTTTTTTTTTTGGTTTTTGGTCAGCTTGGGTTAGAGCAAGACCCTATTTCGAAAAACCATAATTCTTATAGTAGAGACAAAAAGATGGAGGAAAATGCATATAAAATGAAGTTAATTAAAACTGCTGGAGTTAATTGAAACTGCTGGAATCAGGAAATGACCCATAATCTATTTAAGCAAAGCAGCAATATTTATTTCAATTCCCTAATTCATAATCTTGTTTTAACTTACAGTAACATAAATCTAGTATTTACCTTAAAAGACCACATTCGTAGTTTATGATCCTGACATAGGGCAAAGATGAAGGCATCGTGCTCAACACAATGAACAGCAAGACTGAGAGCACGATCTGAAGGCCCCTGATCACCCCTAGAAACACAAGGATAAGTTGTAGAGTTTCACATCATTAGAATTTATAATTCAGGATATAAGATAAAATTACCAATACACCCTCTTAGCAGAAAGAGCAGGAGTTTATATGATGGTATAACACAACTACATTTCAGATCCAAGCATCATGGCACATGCCTTTAATCCCAGCACTTGGGAGGCTGAGGCAGAAGGATCACCATGAGTTCAAAGCCAGCCTGGGCTACAGAGTTACACACTGCTTCAAAAAGCAAAACAAGCCAGGTGTGGTGGCATATGCCTTTAATCTCAGCACTTAGAGGAGGCACAGGCAGAGGATCGCTGGGAGTTCCAGGTCACAGGACTACATAGTGAATTCCAGGTCAGCCTGGGCTAGATAGAGCAAGGACCTACCTCGAAAAACCAGAAAACAAGTCGGTGTGGTGGCGCACGCCTTTAATCCCAGCACTCGGGAGGCAGAGGTAGGAGGATTGCCGTGAGTTCAAGGCCACCCTGAGACTACATAGTGAATTCCAGGTCAGCCTAGACTAGAGTGAGACCCTACCTTGAAAAACAAACAAACAAACAAACAAAAAAAAAAACAGGGCAAAGCACTGAAATGGATACTATGTGCTTATAAAAAGCACATTGGACAGGAGAGATGGCTCAGCAATTAAGGCGCTTGCCTGCAATGCCTAATGACCTGAGTTTAATTCTCCAGTTCCCACATAAAGCACAAAGTGGTGCATGAACCTGAAGTTCATTTGCAGTGGCTACAGGCCCTGGCACACACCCATTCTCTCCTCTCTCTCCTTGAAAATAAATAATAAAATATTTTTTAAAAGTATGTTGTTGAAGTGTGTAACTGCAAGTAAAGCAGACTCTGACGTGCAGCTTTCCTCAGATAAGATGGATGCTATGTATGCTATGCAGTCCTCTCCTTCCCAGCGTAGCATATGCAGTGGATATGACTGGAACAGAGGTACTGACTAGTGCATGATTACAGTCTTGGGCCCTTTAATGTACCACTTACCTGATAGCTGTTGGCATCCAGCCTATGAGCAATCGCTGCATCACTGAACTCTGTTTCAGCTCCACAACTGATACTGACCCTGCAATGATATCCAAGAAACCTCTTGATCACACTTAGAGAAACCCAAAGGAAGAATGAAGTCATTATTACAGGTGACAGGCTTCTATCGTTCTGTACTAACAAGGTTTTTAGATGTATTTTTCCTACATGTATCATACCTCAAACAGAACAATACAATAAAAATAGAATTTTTATAATTCTAGAGAAATGTCTTCATTTACAGATACTCATATTGCCAGTTGGTAGAATCATTTCTTTTTTTTCTAAAACAATCGCTGAGTACCTTTTAATCAATTAATTTCCAAGGAGAGAATGGACACGCCAGGGCTGCATGTGCTGCTCTGTGCTTCTTGCTCTACATGCGTACTGGGGGATAGGAATGGGGACGTTAGGTTTTGCAGGCAAGTGCCATGACTGCTGTGCCATCTCTCCAGCCCCAGTTCTTTTTTCTTCTTCAAGGCAGGATCTCACGGTGGCCCACACTGACCTGAAATTCACTCTATAGCTCCAGACAGGCCTCAAACTCACAGCAATCTTCTTACCTCAGCCTCTCAAGTGCTGGAACTAAAGGCATGCACCACCATGCTCTGGTTTTTTTTTTTTAATTAAATATTTTATTTATTCATTTTCAAGAAGAGAGAGAGAGAGAAAGAGAGAGAGAGAGAGCACACCAGGGCCACCACCTTGTGGGTCTGGTTTATGTGGGTCCTGGGGAATTGAACCCGGGACCTTAGGCACTGGAGGAAAGTGCCTTACCCACTGAGCCATCTCTCCAGCCCCATGCTCTGGTTTTATGTGGCAAATAGTTCTAAGTGCTGGAGATTGAGTAGTAACAAAACAAACTGTTCTCATAGAACTAACATTCCACTGAGGAAATGAGAGACACAGTTTTAAATAAAAACTGGAAAAAAGGCCAGGTGTGGTGATGCACACCTTTAATTCCCAGTGCTCTAGCGGCAGAGGTAGGAGGACTGATGTGAGTTCAAAGCTAGCCTAGAACTACTGAATGAGCTCCAGGCCAGCCTCGGTTAGAGTGAGACTATACCTTGGGGAAAAAAGAAAAAAAAAAAAAAAAGGTGATCAGAAAAGGCCTCACTGAAGAAACATGGATGAAGGAACTAAAGAAGATGAGAGAACAAACCTAGATGGCAGCTGGCTATCCCAGGAAAATGCCAAAATAGAAATATCCCTTAGCTGGGCATGGTGGTGCACGCCTTTAATCCTAGCACTCGGGAGGCAGAGGTAGGAGGATTGCCGTGAGTTTGAGGCCAGTCTGAGACTACAGAGTGAATTCCAGGTCAGCCTGGGTTAGAGCGAGACCCTACCTCGAAAAACCAAAAATTAAAAAAAAAAAAGAAATATCCCTTATGTGTTCAAGGAATTGTAAAAGTGCTTGCAGCAGATACAGAGAAGGCAAGGGGGAAAGAATGAAAAGAAGTTACAGACAGCAGTGGGGCACCCATGGTGAGCCAGGTATGGTCTCTGGGTCTATTCAGGAGATGAAGAACAATCCTCATAGACAACATTGAGTGACATAACCCAACTAATCAGTCTGCCTGAGAAGTTCCAGAGATGGGATAAGGGCAGATCTAGGGAGACATTTATGAAGCTGATGCATTAATCTAGGCAAGAGACAGTGATGACCTCAGATAAGAGTCAAACTGTTCTAATTATATAATTTTAATACTTCAATATGAGGGTGAACATCTAATAACTCATCTCTACTACAGGGCTTAGAACAGGCTGAGGCTCTATCTTGAAAAACAAACACAAAAAATCTGTTGCTGGGCGTGGTGGAGTACACCTTTAATCTCAGCACTTGGGAGGTAGAGGTAGGAGGATCACCATGTATCATGGTTTGATCCAGGTGTCCCCCACAAACAAATAAATGTGTTCTGATAGATCAATCCTCAGTTGATGGCAATTCGGGAATTAGAACCTCACTAGAGCTGTGTTGTTGGGGTAGGCTTATGGGGGTTATAAACCAGCTTCCCCTTGCCAGTATTTGGCACACCTTCCTGCCGCTGTTTGCAATGCTGTGGCAGAGGTGATGTCCAGCCCTCTGCTCATGCCATCGTTTTCCCTGCCAGGATGGAGTCTCCCCTCGAGTCCCTAAGCCAAATAAACCCATTCCTCCACAAGCCGCTTTTGTTTGGGTTCTTTCTGCGCAGCAACTAAGAAAGCTGACTGCAACACCATGAGTTCGAGGCCACACTGAGACTACATAGTGAATTCCAGGTCAGCCTAGGCTAGAGCAAGACCCTACCTCAAAAAACAACAACAACAACAACAAAAAAAAAAAAAAACCCTGTTTAATACTGCTCTATTTTCCCACATCCCAATATGCTCTATCCACTGCATGAAAGTTAAGCATTAGGGACCAATCAAGCAATGATGAGGAACCAATGCAGGAGCAGTATAGAAGCAAGGCCTTCATTGCACGTTCAAGACACTGAATGCCTTAGGTCTGTGCTAATGTCCACATTCCTGCTCAGTTTCCATTCTTACCAGGTATGTCATAAGGAGGTAGTTTAAGAACAAAGATGCCCCCAGCAGCAGAAGGTAGAGCAAACAGTGCCTCTCCATCACTGCTAAGCCAGGCTGCAGAGGTGGTGGAATTAGGGGAAAGTCCAGGTACTGCTGGAATTAGCTGATAATTGCAAGGGTCTCTGAAATCAACCTTTCCAATGTCAGTGAATATTGATTGCATCTGACTTTCAATTACAAGCTCCTGTAATAAAAAAAGCAAAATCCATTAAAATCAAAATAATCGGCATTCTTATTTCCTCTCAATTATTATAAAAGCTTATAAAGAGAGAAAGAAAAAAACTGGGCTGGGAAGATGGCTTAGGTTAAAAAAGTGCTGGCGTGCAAAGCCCACTGCCCCAGGTCCAATTGCTAAGGTACCCATTTAAGCCAGGTGCAAAAAGTGGTATAAGTTCTGGCGGCAGCAAGAGGCCTGGCACAAGTGCGCACTGGTGTGTGCACACTCACATGCACAAATGGCATTGTTTTAAAAAGCAAAAATCTTAACCAACATTCATTACAGTCCTTGTTCACAATGATAAAAGCTATTTATAAATCATTTACTGTTGAATACAGTATAAATATAAGGAAAGCAACAATAAATACTGTTTAGGCTGGGAACATGGCCCAGTAGGTAGAATGTTTGTCTAGCATGCACAAAGCTCTCCAGCACAGCATAAATGAGGTATGATGGTAAACACCTGTAATTTCAGCACACAAAAGGTTGGGGCAGGATCTTCTAGAAGTCCAAGGTCACTTTCAGCTACATAGTGAGTTTGAGACCAGCCTGAACTACCTAAGACCCCTATCTCAATTAACAAAAATAACAAAACTACCACTGTGTCTGATCATTTTAAATGGTATGCTTGGTAAAGGCTAACAAGGAATTCAGATTTTCAATTCTAAAGAAATTGGCCAGGCGTGGTGGTACAAGCCTTTAATCCCAGCAATTTGGAGGCAGAGGTAGGAAGGTTGCCATGAGTTTGAGGCCACCCTGAGACTACACAGTGAATTCTAGGTCAGCCTGGACTAGAGAGACCCTTCCTGGGGAGGGGGAGGAGAATATCATTCCAATCCTAAAATTTGTGATAGCCAAATAGGGGAAACAAAAGTTACTGTACTGTACCAACTTACACTCCTGTACATTCGGGAAGGGTGTGGCAAAATTAACCTATGCACTGTTTGATTGGTTAATATCAAGAATATAACATGATTCTGAGTTTCGGAGACATGCACTCCTCCAGGTAAGATGCTGCAGTTTTGGAATTTTAGGCGAACTGCATTATTCAGCAGATTTATGTCCAGGGACTCCTCCACTATCTCCAGTGAATCCCCGGAGGTCTTCCTGCAAAAAAAGACATTTGTTTAAAAAAGTTTATGCTATTTCAACAATCACTGCAATAACATGCATGAAAATAGTGTCTAAGTTAACTCTCCAAATTTGAAAATTCCAGGTAAACAAAAATCAGGCCACTTTTAATTCAACACTATGCAGATTGACAGCCATTGAAGACAATATTTAATGCAATCAAACTTTAATGAAAATGAACACCTGTATTGGAATGAAGTAACCATGTACACTAAAGAGTCAAACAAAAGCAAAGGAAGAAATAAAAGTATTTCTCCTCTCTATTACCCTTTTTTTGGTTTTTTTGTTGTTTTCCAAGGTAGGGTCTCATTTTAGCCCAGGCTGACCTGGAACCCATTCTTGTAGTCCCAGGCTAGCCTCAAACTCACAGCAATCCCCCTACCCCTGCCACCACTCATTACTTTTTTTTTTTTTTTTTTGAGGTAGGGTCTCACTGTAGCCCAGGCTGACCTGGAATTCACTATGTAGTCTCAGGCTGGCCTCAAACTCACGGCGATCCTCCTACCTCTGCCTCCCAAGTGCTGGGATTAAAGGCGTGCGCCATCACGCCCAGCTTTATTACTTTTTAATATACATTAGTACAAAAAAATTTTACAATTTGTGGGATTTGTCCATCTGTGTGTGGAACGGTAATACTTCTTACTAAAAAAATAAAAATGGCAGGGTGTGGTGGAGCACACCTCTAATCCCAGCACTCAGAACAGAGGTAGGAGGATCACTGTGAGTTTGAGGCCAGCCTGGGACTAGAGTGAGTGCCAGGTCAGCCTAGGCTACAGTGAGACTCTACGTTGGAAAACAACAAGCATGCAAGCAACCAAAAAAAAAAAAAAAAAAAGGAATAAAAATAGAGGCTGGAGAGGCTCAACAAATAAGGCACTTGCCTGCAAAGCTTAACGACCTAAATGCGATTCCCCAGTATCCACATAGAGCCAGATGCACAGGTGCATGCACCTGGAGTTTGTTTGCAGTTGTTAGAGGCTCTGGTCTGCCCATTCTTTCTCGCTTTCCTTGCAAAATTAAATTAAAAATTTTTTTAAAAAAAAGAAGGACCAGGTGTGGTGGTGCACACCTTTAATCTCAGCACTTGGGAGGCAGAGGTAGGAGGATCACTGTGAGTTTGAGACCACCCTGAGACTACATAGTGAATTCCAGGTCGCCTGGGCTAGAGCAAGACTCTACACTTTAAAATATAATATAATATGTATGTATGTATAATAAACAAGAAGGGCTAGATGGCTCAGTGGTTAAGGCACTTGCCTACAAAGCCTAATGACCCTGGGTTCAATTCCCCGGTACCCATGGAAAGCCAGATGCACAAAGCGGTGCATGCATCTAGAGTTCATTTGTAGCAGCTGGGGGCCCTGGCGGCCCATTCTCTCTCTCTCTCTCTCTCTTCTCTCTGCCTGCTGCAAGTAAATCAGTGCCAGAGATAGGATACTTTCTGGTGAGTTGCTGGCCAGGGAGGTCCCTGAGGCCCCAAAACATTACAGGCCATTGCTAAGGCTCTTGGTTTGCCCACTAGAATGGGATGGTATCACAGACAGCCTAGGATAAATCTCCAAACAAGGCACCAGTTTATGGGAGGAGAGGATTTATTGAAGCTTCAGATCCAGGGGAAGTTCCATAACTGTGAAAGAGGCTGGACCCCTTTCACAGGTCCAAGCAGAGAGAGAAGACCATCACCTACACCACACACAGAACAACAAAACAAGAGGGGCAAAACCAGAAAATTTCTCCCCCTTTATATAGCCTTAGGGAGTGGTCTTGCAACCGTAACCCAGACTTAATGGTTTCCCTAGTCTCTGGAATTTCCTTCCTACACTGCCCACACAGGAAGGTATGTTAATTTCTAGCTCTCCTGAGCTTTCTTACATCCTGCCCCATACTGAGAGTCTGCCTTCCTATAAACATCCTCAGAGACCCATCCAAGATAATTAAAAAGATCAAGTTGACAACAAAACCTAACCATCGCAAATGGTTAAGACTCTTGCTGAAGATCCCAGACTTGGGCTGCAGGTCACAGGAAATCAAGCTGGAGCTGAGCTGAAACCTCCCTCCCTGTTAACCAGCTGATAGAAAGCTGGAAAAAGCTGCAGCTACATGCAGCCCTATGGGAGAGAGAAGTCATCAATGGTGGTGAACCATAGTGGACCTTGCAAGTCTTAGATTGACCAGCCAGGCCCAATGTGTCAACTGGGGCAGTAGTGGAACATCTGTTAGGGAGAAACTCATTGTTCTCTAATTGGACTAGAGGCTTGTTCCTTGGAAGGGAAAGCATGACTGGTACTGAAGACCTAGTCAAAAGCCTATGATGGGAGAGGTCGAGAGACCTAGGGGAGTAATGCCTGCTGTTGTCTGGCTAAATGCATATATTATGCCAACCAAATTGCCTTATAAGCACTTTTAAAATGTGCATACCCATAAATTAATGCTACTCTAAGTTGGCAAGAGAAGCTTCTCTTTTCAGATGTTAGTGACCACTGGAAGGACTCAAAAGGCACCACAGTGCTGAGAAGAAATGATAGTGAAGTGTTCAGCACTGGGACATCTCTATCACACTTCCTGAGGCTCAGGGTCTATTGCAGAAGAGGCAGTGGAAACATTGTAAGAGCCAAAGGAAGGGTAGGACTGCTTACAACGCAAACTTCCAGACACAAAATGGACTTGATATTCATGACTTTGCAGTGCCTGACACTTCCTATACAAGACAGTCATAATATGAGGAAAAGATGACGACATCAAAACAGAGACTAATTGAGAGGAAAGTGGTATGATGGAGGGTGGATTTGGGAGGGGAGTGTGGGGGTAGGAAGGGAATTATCATTGTGTATAATTACGGAAGTTGTCAATAAAAAATTAAAAAGAGGGCTGGCAAGATGGCTCAGCAGTTTAAGGTGCTTGCCTGCATAGCCTAATGACCTAGGTTCAATTCCCCAATACCCATGTAAGCCAGATGCACAGTGGTGCACGCATCTGGAGTCTGTTTGCAGTGACTAGAGGCCCTGGTGTGACTACACACTCTCTCTCTACTTGCAAATACATATAAAAGAAATAAATACATAAAAAATTTAGCTGTATAGAAAAATGAAATCTGCAGGAAAGTGGATGGAACTGGCAAATATACAAAGGTAATACAGGCTTAGAAAGACAAATGTGGCATGTTCTTTGTCATATACAGATCCTAGCTTTACATTTTTAGATTTGAGTACTTGAGTTCAAATCCTCAGACCCCACATAAAAGCTGGAAGATATGACATGTGCGTACCTGCCACACACATTTTTGATAAAATGCATGTAAGCTCTGAAAAGAAAAGCTTTATTCAACAAAGTATTTTGCCTAAGGCCACTTAGTCTGACTTTAAATTCGCATCAGACAGTTTATAATCCTCCGCTGCTTATACTTAGCTTTTTTTTTAATCCACCACAGCTGTCATTTTTCTTATTCTAAGAAAGATATTTCTTGCTTTTACCTTCTACATATTTGTCATTTTAAACATCCCTAATAAAGGGCTGGAGAAATGGCTCAGTGGTTAAGGTGCATTTGATTCCCCAGTACCCATGTAAAGCTAGATACACAAAGTGGCATATATATTTGGAATTTGTTTGCCATGGCTAGATGCCCTGGTGTACCCATTCTCTCTCACTTCTGTCTTTCTCTGCTTGTAAATAAAATATTAAACATCATTACTACATACTTACTGGTCTATGTGCTTCACTCAGCATGTATGATGCTAGTTTGGATCTTGAATGACTCCCACAGTCCCATGTGTTAAAGGCTTAGTCCCCAGGGCACTATTGGGAAGTAGTAGAACCTTAACAAGTGTAGCCTTAGGTCACTGGGATGTATGCCTTTGAAGGGGAGAGTGGGAACCATCTTAAGTGCTGGGATTATAGTGTGAGCTACCACACCTGGCTTAGATGTACAGAATTCCAAGTACTTGTACAGCAACCCGTTAGAATGTCAAGTAGTCACTGAAGTTTACAGAGCTGAGGCTCAGATAAGAGACAAGTATACAAATCTCATTTATTCCAGGGCTAGAGTGGAACTCTACCTTTAAAAACCATACACACACACACCAACTCATTTGCTTCTGAGTCTAATATATTTCAGTCAATGTTTAGGAACCTCAGATAAAGAAGGAGACAAACAAAAGAAGCCCTTTCCCTCATGGAGGAAGATAGGCAATAACAAAACACAAATAAATATGGTTTGTCAGGAACAGAGAAGGTAAGAAGGAAGGGGAATAAATAGGAAGAGTCAGCATTTCGTATAAGGTGGTCAGACAAGAGTAAGAAACTGACACTTGAGCTGGACATTTCAGATAGAGCCTTCTAAGACAAAGGACAAAAAATAAAGCCCACCCTGCCAACTTTGCTATGTTCAAAGGATAACCAGAGATCAAGAGTGCAATTGAACACTTGGAAGGCAGAGGTAGGAGGATCACTGTGAGTTCAAGGCCACCCTGAGACCACATAGTGAATTCTAGGTCAACCTGGGCTAGAGTGAGACCCTACCTACCTTGAAAACAAACAAACAAAAAAAAAAAACACACAAGCCAAAACAAGAGTCTGCAGTTGAGTGAGCAAAAAGGTAAAAAGAGGTAGCTGAGGACCAGATTAAGGCTTTGTCAGCTAAATTTGGCTCTAATGACAGGATGCTCCTGCAGTGTTCTAACTAGAGGAATCCCATGATCGAAGTTGTATTTATATCCCCAGCACTGGGACAGTTGAGACAGGAGGATCCCTAGGCTTTGCTGATTAGCCAGTCTAGCCAATTTAGTGAGTTCTTAGTTCAGTGAGACCCCCTGTCTCAAAAAATGGGGTGGAGAGCAGTTGAGGAAGACACCCAATGAAACCCTGTCCTAAACATGCACTCCCCACACATATACAAAACGTATAACATACACATGAACACAAGTGCAGACTGTTTCGTGCATGTTATCTACTCAACCCACTTTCCACAAAGTACACATAGATCGTTCTTAAATGAAGTTCTGACTATAACTTTTCAAATCCAAAGTTCTTACAAATGACCTGAGAGCTCCTCAAGGTCTGAATCTTGCCTCCTCCTTGAGCCTCAGCATCTCTTCCTATCAGTTTGTTTTACCCACTAGGCTTAAGGCACATAAGTCTTTGATCAGTATCTCAAACCTGCCAAGTTCTTTCCTTGTCAAGGCTTTTACCTATGCTACTTTGCTGCCTCCCTCTCTTCTCCACGCCCTTCCTCATGCCTGGCTAACTTTTCAACCTTCGGGTCTCAGTTGAACACTGACTTTCTACATTCTTTTCTTCCCTGCCAACAACATGTGGTTGCTGCATGAACCTTTCTTCTTCTGGAGCAAGCCTGAAAATGTCTACTTATATACCTGCGCTTTGGGTAATATCTTTTATGAAACTACCACAAGAAAGGGGGTGTAATTTCTACATCTATTCAGACGGTTACATCTTGCAGAATGCAAATAGTGATTATTTTTGTTCAGCACTTCATTCAGTACCTGGCTCCACACTGCCTGTCATGCACAAGGTCAACGCCATCGGCAGAATGAAAGAGGTTCACGTCTAAACTGTTCTTCAGTGCTTGATCTCAGCTCCATTCCTCTGCTTTTACAATGTCAAGAGTTCGAGCTTAGAAGCCTGTCTCAGAATGTCCCCCGATACTGACGTGAATTCCAAGGTCTTTCTCTTTCCCCACGTCCATAATAGAAATGACTGTAGGGACCAGTTACGCATATTCACATAATCAAGCACAAACAGCCCTGCCTTTGCTGTAGAGAGCAGCACTTACCAATGAATGAACCTGTTTCTGGTGACGGAGAACAACTTGCCGCTTTCCACGTAGTAGAAGCCCCCTGCGCTCTCGCTGTATTTCAAGGCTCCGGGCACAGCATGGGCGGTCCCTGCAAGATGAACGTGGTCAGGGTTGGGAGCCAAGGGAGCCGGGGAAGGGAGAGGAGGACGAGGGGGAGTCAGGCTCCGGCACTAGGGCATGTGGACTTCCCAGAACGGAGCGGCGGAGCCCGAGGGCCCACGGAGGAGCCCGGGAAGGATGGGACCCCGTCCTCCCGGCCCGCGTCCTTCCGTACCGATGCCACACACTGGGAACTCGCGGAAGTGCCTCGGCCTCTCCCGCTCGGCTCCGCTCAGCTCCAAGAAGCTCCGTTCCAGGGCTCCCGCCGCCGCCATCTTCCCGCCGCCGCCGCGAGGCCCGACGGGACACGGGCGGGGCGCGTGCTGTCGTCACTTCCGGGGCGGGGCCGCTCGGCGCAGAGGCCGGGGAGCCGCGCGCTTTCGCTGCCTCGGCGGGAGGAGGATGGCGGCCGGGGGACTCCCTCCGCCGACGAGCGTGGGTACCGAGAAGCTGACTCTCACCTGCCGGAAGCTCGGGCGGCGGGAGGGCGGCGCCCGTTTCCCGGCGGGCTCCGGCGCGGGCGGGGCTGGGTTTCTTTCCATTTTGAAAAGCCGGCGGCGCGGGCGGGTCCGAGGGCCCGGGCCTGCAGTCTCCTTTCTCTCCGTCATGGTGCTCGCCTGCCTGAGGTGCCCAGCCTCTTCATTCCTTAGCGACGGGGGTGACGGAGGGAAGAGTGAGTGGGAGGAGCCTTGTGTTGGCATTTTTACGAGAGGCTTTGTGTTGGTATGTATGTATGCATGCATGCATGCCTGTATGTATGCATGCTTGTTTGCATCATCTCTTTGGATACAAGTTCTCCCTTTGGGGCCCCGTCTAGCCTCGAATTCGTGATCGTCCTGCTTCAGCCTCCAGATTGCTGGGATTAAGGAAGTGTACCACGTGTGCGTGCATTCATATACATTAAACATTGCTGTGCTGACCTAAATGCTACTCCTCTTGCATCCATGAAAGGAATGTGGCTCTTACTCTCCGACCCCTCAGGTCTCCTTGGCTATCCAGTGCCGTAAGGTACTGTAGGAGCTGGTCGCTTGGTTGTCTTCTGACCTCCGTTCCAATGACATAAATCCACTCACGTGTACGCATACACACCAAAAGATATGAAGGAAAATGCTGATTTTCAGGGGGCTAGCTTCCTGTCCCCTTTATGATAGCCAATGTTAAGCATGTCTGTTACATTGCTATTACAGACTTTTGTCATTCTGTCCCAACAAAATACACAGCTCTCACCTCAAAGGGAATAAGGAATAGTTTATTCTGGAGCCAAATATGACTGACCATGGCCTGGGAACACAGATTTAGGTTACTCCAGATTCCAGCTCCACCCGTGTTAACAATTTCATGAAGTTACAGTTAAAGAAGGTTATAAATACATTAATATTAACATCAGGTAGTTGGGTTTATAGTAAAGAGGGGAAGATTCTGCTGTAGGCTTCAGATGTGATGACAACATTCTTAGCCTTTGGTTTGGTACAATCTGGTCGTTGGTTAGTATATTTCAAAAAGATTTTACCTGATTACCTGACAGTCACAAAGATGTCGTTAGGTCAAACACAGAGGTGGGCAATAAATGGCTTGTCTATTAAGGGGACTAAAGATAGCTAAGATATATTGCTGGAGTCTGCAACATTTCCTCTCTAGTCACAGAAGTTCTATTGTCGGACTTATGGGATGTTTGAATTAGATGCATTGGCTTTTTGGGAACTTTATTTCACACTTCTTTTTATCCTACCCTGTCCTTAGCCTGCTGCTGGGTCTGTCAACGTAGGGCCTAGAGAAGAGGTGAGAATGAGGGGAACAAGAGACAGGAGAGAGTGGAGCAAGTTGATATTCCAATCAAACTCCATTTAGTCCAAGCAGGTAGCACTTTAAATAATTTTTCACAGGGGGGAAGGGCAGTGGGCAGTTAGGAATTAGCATAATCAGGTTGCTAGGTAACTTGGTCACAGCAAGGGTCATGTGATCTCTAGGAGGAAAGCCTGCAGGGGGTAGAGAGAAAGTTTGGCAGAGAAATAAGAACTTACTGGTTAGTAGGGGGAAGGACAGAGACCTTCAAAACAAATGTTGACGCAGTTTATGGCTCCCCACACTACCCTGACCTTTGTCTTTTCACCTCACCTCACCTCACTTCTTTAGGAGATGATAATCCATTGTTCTAGCACGTTTCACTCTTCCTTTTCTTTCTTGGTGTTTCTCTCCTTGTCCTGCTTAATTTCTTTAAAGTACTCCATTGCCTAACTCTCTTGTACTACAGCAAAAACTACTCATAGAATGTGGTGATGCATGCCTCTATCCCAGGCATACTAGAAGCAAAGGAAGGATAATTGCAGGTTCAAGGCCAGCCTAGACTACATAGGGAGGCCTTGTCTAAAAAAGAATGAATGAATAAATAAAACTCCCCCCCCCCAAAAAAAAGCTGCCCACAGTCAACTGCAACCTAAATCTGTACCTGAACATGCCCCTTTCTCTCCCGTAACTCCATTAGGACCATAAACCTTGAGTGGATCCATGAAGTTTCCCCAGCAAACAAATTTTCCTTATCTATTTAGTGGGTTTTTTTTTTTTTTTTTTTTTTTTTTTTTTTTTTTTTTTTTTTTTTTTTTTTTTTTTTTTTTTTTTTGGTTTTTCGTGGTAGGGTCTTGCTCTAGTCCAGGCTGACCTGGAATTCACTATGTAGTCTCAGGGTGGCCTTGAACTCATGGCAATCCTCCTACCTCTGCCTGAGTGCTGGGATTAAAGGTGTGCGCCACCACACCTGGCTATTTAGTGTTTTAATAGTGCTTCGTAGTTCTAACTGCAACACCTTTCCCCTCATTCTCACTCAACTTTTTTAAAAAAGCACACAAACCCAGTGTGAAGGCTCAGGCCCGAAATCCTACACTCTTGGGAGGTACAGGTAAGAGAATTAAGAATTCAAAGTTGTTCTTGGCTACATAATGGGTTCAAGGCTGGTCTGGACTATATGAGACCCTGCCTTAAAAAAAAAAAAAAGAAAAGAAAAGAAAAGAAAAAAGTGGGCTGGAGACATGGCTAAGTGGTTAAAGGTACTTGCTTACAAAGCCTGACAGCCTGGGTTCAATTCCCCAGAACCCAGTAAAGCCAGATGCACACAATGGCATGTGCATCTGGAATTTATATGCAGTGGCAAGAGGCCCTGGTGTGCCCATTCTCTGCCCCTGCCCCGCTTGTAAATAAATAAATTTCAAAAACTTGATTTTGTCGTTAGACTCAGGTATGTAAGGGGAAGACCTAAAGAGTATCCCACCTGGGTAGTATGCTAAACTGTGGGAACAGCAGGGGGCGCTGCAGCAATTGTGGATGAAACTGGATGGGACACGAGTTCCGGTTCTGCCAAGGTAGAAGGTGTGACATCTGGTTCTCTTTGGGCTTCTGTTCTTAACTGCCTAAAAGAAGCTAACTTTCTCCTGTCTCCTTCAGCACCACACACAATGAAAACAAACAAAAAAGGAATATTGAAGCCTGGCATAGTGGCACATGCCTGTAATCTAGCACTTTGGAGGTGGAGGCAAAAGGATTAGGAATTCAAGGTCAGCCTGTGCTACATGACATCTTGTCTCAAGAAACAAAATAAGCAGTGTAGGAAGAGCATGGAGGTCTCTTCAGCCCCTCTCCACCTTCAACTCTGATAAAATGGTTTGAACACACACACACACACACACACAAAAGAAGCCCAGCATAGTGGTGCACATCTTTAATTCCAGCACTTAGGTGGCAGTTTGGGACTACCTAGTGAATTCCAGGTCAGCGTAGGCTAGAGTGAGACCCTACCTCAAAAAACCAAACCAAAAAAACCTGGCATGGTGGTACATGCCTTTAATCCCAGCACTTGGGAGGCAGGTATAGGTATTAGTAGATAAACACTGAGATCTGGGAGGGTGAAAGTGGTCCCCCTTTCTCCTGATAACTTGTTCTACAAGCTGGTGGGGATGGTAGGAAGCCAAGTTGATTTCTAGGTAGGAATAATCAGTATTTGGAGTGAAGGAGCTAATGTTGCTAAATGAGAGCTGCATTATTGAGTCATTTAAAATATTTTTTTCTGAGTCAGGATTTGAAGCCTCTGAGATTTTTCCATTTAGTCTTCATTAAATAAAGCACTATACAGTGAATGAGATAACTTTAGTTTTGAGTCTTTTTCAAACTTCATCACTTTTATGAGTATTAATTTGAAATTCCTTGTTACAATTGATCATGACAGTTTCAAATTCATATCTAGAAGGCTCAATGATAGAACACTTGCCTAGTATGTGCAAGGCCTGCAAGGAGGGAAAAAAACCTAATGTTATCTCTAGAAAGCAGACCCTCTCCTAAATAATGTGTTCATATGCAGCTGTCACCTTGACACCACTTGGATTTCCCAAGTGTCCTAGTGAGCTCCACATTGCTGGGATGAATGTCTAACCAGACATAGTTTATGGGAGGAAGGGATTTATTTCATCTACAGATTCAAATTACAGGGAAGGCTACTTCCATACATCCAAGCAGAGAGAAAAACTGCAGCAAGCAAACACCAAAAGCAGCAAACACAAAACCCACCCGAGCCTAGAATGCTCTCAATACCTTTGGGCTAGAATTAGATCCAACCCCAGTAACATGCCCTCTCCAGCAGGCTACTGGAGACTTAGGCAGGAGGCTATGGGGGACATACATTCACATTCAAACCACCACACCAAGATGTCTTGAAGCCAGCATATCCAGAACAGAGTTGATTGTGTCCCTTGCTTACATGCTCGTGCATTAGCCCTGTGTGAGCACCACCACCCAGTGATCCAGTCCAGATGTCTAGAAATCATCCTAGGTTGGGTTTTTCTTTCTTATTCTGAACGTCCAAATCTCATGGACCTCTGTGGCAGCTTACGTTGGTCACGAACCCTTCTCCCTCAAGAGCTCTGAGGCTGTGAGCACCAGAATGTGACAGAAGTGCTGTGGCAGACTAGCCCCCGCAGAAACTACTGCTTTCTCGTGAATGTGGACTTTGCCAGAAGCCAGCTGTTCCTGTGGTGGCCGGTGGCAGAGCAGGAGAGATTATAGAAACCAGTGGTCATGGAAGCAGAGAGGCAGCTCTTCCAGCTCTTGTCACAGAGTAGAACTGAGCCATCAACAAAGCTCTGTCCTAATTTCAGACTCCAAAGTGAAATACATGACTGCTACTTTAAACTACTAAGTTTTGAGGTACTTTGTTAGGTAGAAATAGATGCATTGCTGTTTTTCTTATAGATTTCTATGTTTCATTCTTTTTTAGATTTCTTGAGGTGGGGTCTCGCTCTAGCCCAGGCTGACCTGGAATTCACTGTGTGTTCTCAGGGTGGCCTTGAACTCACAGTGATCCTCCTACCTCTGCCTCCTGAGTGCTGGGATTAAAGGCATGTGCCATCACACCTGGCTCATTCTTTTAAAATTACATCAGCTGGGCCAGGCGTGGTGGCACATGCCTTTAATCCCAGCACTCGGGGGGCAGAGGTAGGTGGATCACCGTGAGTTCAAGGCCACCCTGAGACTACATAGTGAATTCCAGGTCAGCCTGGATTAGAGCGAGACCCTACCTTGAAAAACCAAAAAAAAAAAAAAAATTACATCAGCTGGGAAGATGGCTCAGAGTTAAAAGGCACTTGCTTGCAAAGCCTGGCAGCCTGGGTTCAATTCCCCAGCACTCACATAAAGCCAGTATCACAAAGGGTACATCTGGAGTTTAGTTGTAGTGGCAATGGCCCTGGTGCCTCCATAGTCTTTCTCAAATAAATATAATGAAAATATTTTTAAAAATAGTTTTATTTGTGTGATGAAGATTCTGCATACTTGGGTTGTATAGGTCCCTGAGAAATCAAGCCAGAGCTGAGCTGAAAACCTCCTTGTTAATCAGCTGACAGAAAGCTGGAAAAAGCAATGGCTGCATGCAGCCCTACGGGAGAGAGAAGTTATCAACGGCAGTAAACAGCAGACTTGCACACGTTAAAATTGGCCAGCCAGACCAAATGTGCCAACTGGTGCAATAGTGGCATGTCAGTTATGAGGGAACCCAACCACTCTCTAATTGGACTGGATGCCCACTCTGTGTGAGGGAATACATGCCTGGTACTGAAGACATAGCCAAAAGCCTATGATGGGGAGGTCATGAACCCTAGGGGAGTAACTCCTGCTGTTGTCTGGCTAAATGCATATATTATGCCAACCAAACTACCTTACAAGCACTTTTTAAATGTGCATACCCATATAATAATGCTACTCACTTTTGGCTAGAGAAGCTTCTCTTTTCAGATTGTGGTGACCACTGGGATAACTCAAAAGACACCATAGGGTTGCAAAGAAATGACAGTGGAGTGTTCAGCACTGGGACATCTCTATCACACTTCCCGAGGCTCAGGGTCTATTGCAGAAGAGGTGGCAGAAAGATTGTAGGAGCCAAAGGAAGGGTAGGACTGCATAATATATATATTTTTTTTTTGAGGGGGTGGTTTTCGAGGTAGGGTCTCTTAGCTCAGGCTGACCTGGAATTCACTATGTAGTCCCAGGCTGGCCTTGAACTCACAGCAATCCTCCTACCTCTGATTCCCAAATCCTGGGATTAAAGGCACGCTCCACCACACCCAGCTAAAACTGCTTACTGTGCAATCTTCCAGATACAAAATAGCCTTGATGTTCATGACTTCAAAGTCATTAACGTTACAAGACATTCATATTAGGAGGAAAAGATGACATCAAAACAAAATAGGGGGAGGGGATATGGTGGAGGGTAGATTTGAGAGGGGGAGAGGGTGGGGAGAGAATTATGATTTATTGTCTAATTATGTAAGCTATCAATAAAAAGTTTTAAAAGTCAATTTCAGTGCTTCTCATTCATTGTATTTTCTCAATTCTGTGTTGTCCATTAAAGTTTCATGTTTTTTGTTTTATTTTTTTGAATCAGGGTCTCACTGTGGCCTAGGCTGACCTGGTACTCACTTTGTAGTCCCAGACTGGCCCTCAAGCTCACAGTGATCCTCCTACCTCTGCCTCCTAGGTGCTGGGATTAAAGGTGTCAACAAAAAGTTTCATGTTTGAAAATAATAATGTTGGGCTGGGAATATGCCTCAGTGGAGAGAGTGTTTGCTGTGTGAGTCCGAGTCCCTGAGTTCAGAGTCTCAGAAACCACATACAAGTCAGAGGCTATAGTGTGGGGTGTCTGTGTTCCAGCATGTGTGAAGTAAGATGGGAGGCAGAGACAGGAGAATTTCTAGCTGCTCATGGACCAGCCAGCCTGGCAAACAAAGTAGTGAACAAGGAGTGGCCCTGCCTCAAATGAGGTGGAAAGCAAGGACCAGCACCCTAACGTTCTTTGACCTCCTCACACCCACTGTGTTGAGCCACCACAGTCATCCATAGCCACATCGGCCTACGGTGGGTTGGTAGGGTTAGATGGGCCACAGCTCTCTCGTTGCATCCTGAAAAACACAAACACATTTGGCTTATCCTGAGTTGGTTGAATGGCTGTGGCTATGGATCCCTTGTTCATCCCGACCTTCTCTGCAGGCTTCCATATGGATCCTCCACAATATGACTGTGGTGGCTCAACTCTTGCCATGATCTCAGCTTTTTGCCTGCTGTCGGGTGGTAGGGTTATATGGGCCACAGCTCACTTGCTATATCCTGAAAAATACAAACACAATCTCCATGGGAGACTGAGAACAGTGTAGGTTAACAAATATACAGCATTCTGGATTACCTAGTTTCTATTTTTAATAGCCTCCCTGTCAGATGTTCGCATAGTGCATCTTTCCTTGGGAGCCCAAGAGTATGTGATCCGGTGCATATTGCTCTAAATCCCCATTTCCAATCAAGGGTTCCCCCTCACTGAGTGGAATATTTGGCCGAATTTAGTAGCTGTTGATTGTCTCCCCCAGGCCCAGGCTCCTTCATTGCACAATTGCTCCTTCTTGGTTTGCTGTTCTCTCCCAGTAGGAACTGTATCCAGCCTATTCATGGCCACAGACTATGTTTCATGCCAATGGTCTGTTTCGCCGATTGGCTTCCCCTGGCAGCTTGTGCAGTGCCCTCCAGCCCTTCACTAACTGCCATCTGGGGGTTGGTTACAGCCATAAACTTTTGATTAGGCTTTTGAATCAGGAATTCCTTTCACGGATTGGGCCTCAAGTCCAATCAGAGAGCAGTTGGTTCCTGCATAACAGACATGCCACTTTTGCACTAATTGGCACTCATTTTGCACTAATTGGCCTGGCTGGTGAGCCGTTAAACTTGCAGGGTCCACTGCTGATTGAGACTGCTGACTTTTCTCCCTGGTGGAGTTACCTTCTCATCACTAGTACAAAGTACCCGACCAAAAGCAGCTGATGGGAGGAAAGCTTTTTAGTTTGGCTACAGTCTTGTAAGGAGGCTTCATGATGGCAGGGGAATGATGGTAGAACAGAAGCTGGACATCCTCTCCTTGCCAACAGCAGGTGAAAAACAGCAGTGGGAGAGTTCTAGGGACTAATGAACCTCAAGGCCCACCCCTAGGAACACATCCCCGCCAGCTGTGGACCAAACATTCAGAACACATGAATTTATGGGCAACATTTGAGTCTAATGATTACGTTCCTCCAACAGGTTTCATAGCTCAGCTCTAGCTTACTCTCTTGGTGTCCTGAAGCCCCAAGCATATGGAGTCTTCAACAATAGGGTCTTAACATCCAGTTCTGAGAGGCACCTAAGAGCCTTGCCAATAGCCTGCATTGTTTTGGGGTACCAGAGGCCTCCTTGATCAACAAGATGCTAGAAGATATCCCACCCCAGGGCTGAAATTTTCTTGTAATAATCTATGTTATCTGTTCATCATACAGGGTGTTTCCAAACTCTCTTTTTTTTAACATCTATTATTTAGCTAGTGCATAAGTGGGCGTCCATGTAGCTTATTCATAGCACCTTTAATTTTGATTAACCCTTCTCCTATCCTCTCTCCTTTGTTCTCTCCCCTGATCCCTTGTAGACCATTGTTTCCTTTTTCCTTCCTTAGAAAAGTGGTTGGTAAATTGTGGGACATCCTTCAATTACTTAGCAGTCTAGGAATTCTTTTCTCAGTTAGCTCTTTTAGCTTTGGATTTGGATGGTCTTGTTTTTGTCTTCAACATCCATTAGGATTTTGGAAACTTTAAGGTACCGAATAAATGTCTGAGGAATGATTAAATGATTGAATATAAGCACATGTGAATTCTCAGAAAACTCAAATACTGGACTGGGGAGGTGGCTCAAGGGTTAAAGGCACTTGATTGCAATGCCTGTTGGTCTGGGTTCAATTCCCCAGCACCACGGAAAGCAAGATGCAAAATAGAGAGGGCTAGAGAGATGGCTCAGCGGTTAAGGCACTTGCCTCCAGAGCCCAAGGCCCCGGGTTCAATTCCCCAGGACCCACATAAACCAGCCCACAAGGTGGTGGCCCTGGTGCTCTCTCTCTCTTTCTCTCTCTCTCTCTCTCTCTCTCTCTCTCTCTATATATATATATATATATATATATATATATATATATATATATATCTTTGTATCTCTCTGCTTGAAAATGAATATATAAAATATTAAAAATAAAATAAAATAAAAACTTATAAATAAAAAAAGATGCAAAATAGAGCATGTATCTGTGATCCCAACACACTTATGACAGTGGAAGAGAGAGCCAGGAGAACTCAAAGTTCACAGGCCAGCTAGTTTGGCATTTGTTTGCAGCTACAGGGGACCCTATCTCAAAGAAGGTAGAGCATAGACACCTTGGAGATGCCCTTTGACCTCCACACTTATGCCATGGCAAACATCAAATAAATACATAAATAAATCACACTTCTCAATAGTCTGGTATGGCTGTAACATAAATTGCATCATATTGTCATCTAGTGGTTAAATAGTGACTTCATTTAGAAACAAAATGCAAAGCCGGGTGTGGTGACACACGCCTTTAATCCCAGCACTCGGGGAGGCAGAGGTAGGAAGATCACCTGAGTTCAAGGCCACCCTGAGACTACAGAGTGAATTCCAGGTCAGCCTGGGCTAGAGCGAGATCCTACCTCGAAAAACCAAAAAAAAAAAAAAAAAAAAAGGAAACAAAATGCAGAACATTACCAAGATTATTGTATTATTTATGCAATAAATTGTCTTTATAGATCTTTTCAGAATGAAAATATTTAACATTTTCATTATCTGACACTAAATTCTCTTTCTCTTTTCTCTTTCTCTTTCCCTTTCTCTCTCTCTCTTTCTCCAAGCAGAGAGAGATAGAAGAGAGACGGAGAGAATGAATGGGTGCTCAGGACCTCCAGCCACTGCAAACAAATTTCAGATGCATGTGCCTCTTTGTGCATCTGGCTTTATATGGGTACTGGAGAATCAAACTCAGTCATTAGACCTTGTAGGCAAGTGCCTTAACCGCTGAGCCATCTCTCCAGACCCTGACACTAAATTCTGAGATGTCTGCTGTATTCACCACTAGCAGGTAAGTGTAAATGAACAGTTCTACACACTGAACTTTAAAGTACATTTTTTCTAAATGAAATAGCTACTCCTTGAAAGAAGAATTTGGTGGTTCAAATTAAGGATAGGACATGGTAAAGAATAAAGTTAGGCACATTTTTTTCACTGAAGATCTTTTCAGAGACATTAATATGATGGTATGCATTGTGAAGTTCCAAGAGGGCCTTACTTATTTATGGGTGCAGTTTTGACCTCCAGAACACTATATTTCTTCCCTTCCCCCCAGGGTCTCCCTCTAGCCCAGGCTGATGTGGAATTCACTATGTAAGTATCAGGCTGGCCTCAAACTTACCATGATCCTCCTACCTCAGCCTCCTGAGTGCTGGGCATACACTACCATGCCCCAGGGTTTTGTTTGGTTGTTCCCTCCCCTCTCCCACCAGGATCCCCCTGTCTCTCTCCCCAGTGCTCAGTTTATTGGAGTGTGCCACTATAATCTGGCATTCTAGATGGGAGGTTGAACTCGGGTCTTCATGTTTTGGGAATTATGTCCTTAGTGTCATTTTTCTCTATATGTTACAAATATCTACTAGAAGCCAGGCATGATGGCACATTCCTGTAGTCCCAACACTTGGAAGTGGAAACAGAAGGCATGGTCAGCCTCAGCTACTTAGTGAACTCAAGGCCAGCCTGGACTATGTAAGTCTCTGTCTCAGAGACAATTATATTTGTCTTAAATCATACCTTCACAAATTTGTTGTTGTTGTTTTTCAAGGTAGGCCCTTGCTCTAAAAAAAAAGTTTGTAAAGGTATGATTTAAGACAAAAATTTTTTTTCTCAGAATTTTTTTTTTCTTAAATCATATCCAGCTCCACTCTCAGTATAGAAGGCCTTCACATGCATGAGCCTGGGAGAACCTTGCTGAAAAGAGAGTAAATGTCACTGTTAGGTTGTTCTGCAGAAGTCAGGATGAAACTGTAGGGACTTTGACCTCTAGAGCACAGCAGTGCACAGCTTCTTTCAAAAGTGCTGGCGCATGCATGCCTTTAATCCCATCACTCTGGAGGCAGAGGTAAGAGGATCGCCATGAATTCAAGGCCACCCTGAGACTATATAGTGACTTCCAGGTCAGCCTGGGCTAGAGTGAGACCCTACCCGGAAAAAGTGAAACTGAGAAAGATGTGAAGCATGTCAGTGACTTCTTACTTCCCTTTCAGTTTTTTTTTTTTAACCTTGATCTTTTTTCACTTTAAAAAAAAATATTTTATTTATTCATTTTCAAGCAGAGAGAGAGAGACAGAGAGAGAGTGCACCAGGGCCACCACCTTGTGGGTCTGGCTTATGTGGGTCCTGGGGAATTGAACCGGGGGCCTTAGGCACTGGAGGCAAGTGTCTTAACCGCTGAGCCATCTCTCCAGCCCATTTTTTCACTTTTCAAATAATATTTTCCATAAATTTCATCTGGTTGGTTTCAAACTTGCTATGTAGCAGAGGATGACCTTGAATATCTGATCCTCCTGCTTCTACCTCCTAAATGCAGGGATTACAGGTGTGTGATGCCACATCCAGTTTTATGTGATGCTGAGGATCTAGCCCATGGGTTTCTGGATGCCAGATAAGCACTCTACTAACTGAGGTAGACCCCCAGCCTAAAAGTTACTGTTATATCTTTACAAGAATTTGCACATCATCACAAATCAGAAAAAAGAAACCATTGCTTGAATACTGTTTTGTTTCTACAAATATAAAGGCTATGCTTATCAAAACTAGCTGCTCTTAAAAAAAAAGAAGAAAGGGGCTGAAGAGATGGCTCAGTGGTTAAGGCACTTGCCTGCAAAGCCTAAGGACCCACATAAAGCCAGATGCACAAAGTGGTACATATATCTGGAGTTCATTTGCAGCAACTGGAGGCCTTGATGTGCCCAATTGTCTCTGTTGGTCTTGCTTCTATCTATCTCTCTCTCACTCTCTCTCTCTCTCTCTCTCTCTTTCCTTACAAATAAATAAATAAAAACATTTAAAAAAAGAAAAAAGAAAAAGAAAAAACCCAGGCATGGTGGTGTCGCACACCTTTAAACCCTGCATTTGGGGGGCAGAGGCAGGAGGATTGCTATGAGTTTGAGGCCAGGATGGGACTACTGAATGGGTTCCAGGTCAGCCTGGGCTAGAGGCCTTACCTTGATAAAACCAAAATAAATAAATAAATACACTAATTCGCCTAAGGTAGGAGGATCACTGTGAGTTCCAGGCCTATAGGTTGGGCTACTGAGTAAATTGTAGGTCAGCCTTAGCTAGAGTGAGACCACAGAGCCTGAGACAGGAGGATGGTGAGTTTGAGCCTGGACTACATTGTGTGAGACTGCTTTAAAAAAAAAAAAAGTCTTCAAATGGTCCCTTCTCATTCTGTCTAATCCTGAAACTTCAGGGTTGTCATTTGATTTGCTACTGCACGGTCAGGGCAGTGCCAGTCAATTTTCCTTTGTGTCCCCCCCCCCTTGCAGAATAATGGTGGCAATAAATATCAATGGGGAAATTTTCCCAGTGTGTTTAATTTTCTCCCGAAAATTCTTTAACAACTTTCTCATGCACCATTCCTTCAAAGGGTTAAAGGGTTCAAATCATGAAATCATTTCATAAAAATAGGAAGAAGTTTTAGAAGTACTCCTTCCTCATTTTACCCACCAACTTTCAATTCTGTGCAGGTGTCAAAAGATGTTTTCAAGCAAATAAAGTTAAGTCACTGTCCTATCCCTGAGCAAGGATGCTCCTTATCCTGAACACTGTTTGGGGCTCTTGATTAGAGGCTCCAGCTAGAGGTCAGAGGCCAGCACTTTCCTAAATTCCAGACTTGAGTTTTGTTTTAGCTTGCCTTTGTCATGCCCAAATCCTGCAAGACTGTCTGGAAATTAAATAAGTCAAAATGTACGACTGCAATTTTGGGCCTGACAAAGCTTCTCCTGCCACAGGTCCTCGCCCAGAGGTTGTTTATGTTTCTCTCGCATCCTCCAGGATCCTGCTTACGCACCAGTTTCTCCCGAGCGACAGTGTACAGAGCCAAGACAGTTACCGTCATGTTCCTTGTCTGCCTTCTTGGGCTGGTCCTAAGGCTGGCCTGACAATGCCAGGCTCAGAACTATTTGTTTCTGAATTCTAGCCAAGAAGTCTTAACAATTCTCTCCCTTCCTTTCCATTGCCCTCTTCTTCCTTACTGATGCCAAGTCTTGGATTTTCCTTGTCTAGAAATCATACAGGCAAGGAAATGAACTTTCTTGGGATAAGACAGACCATTTAATAGAAAATGTGCCCTTTGTTCTCATTCAAATGTTTTCCTTAAATGATAATTCTGTCTGAAGCTTCCGCAGATATATCTTGCTAGCTATTTAATTTCGTCAAGTTTCCTGACAGAAGATGAAGAAGTAGGTTCTGGGATTCTGACATATTATATTATATTATATTATATTTTTTGTTGATAGGTTTTATTTTATGCACTAGATCATCCTAATTTCTTTTCTTTTTCTTTTCTCTTTCTTTTCATTTGTTTGCAAGTAGAGAAAGATAGACAGACAGAATGGGCCACCAGAGACTCCAGCCACTGCAAATGAATCCCAGATAAATGCACCACTTTGTGCTTCTGGCTTTATATGGGTACTGGGGAATTGAACCAGGGTCGTTAGGCTTTGCAGGTAAGTGCCTTAGCTGCTAGGCCATATCTCCAGCCCCATATTTTTTTTTCTTCTTCTTTTTTTTTTTTTAAT
>PVHP010002243.1:0-92754 GCA_004024765.1 Zapus hudsonius | reverse complement strand
GAGAGAGAGAGAGAGAGAGAGAGAGGCAGACAGAGAAACAGAGAGAATAGGAGCGCCAGGGCTTCTAGCCACTGCAAATGAATTCCAGATGCATGCGCCCTCTTGTGCATTTGGCTTTATATGGGCACTGGGGAATCGAACTTGTGTCCTTCTGCATTGCAGGCAAACGCCTTAATCGCTAAGCCATCTCTTCAGCCCTCCATGTCATTTTTTAAAAGATATGATGACTAAGTTACTTGTCACATAAGCTTAAACTCCTTAGCATGTTTCTGCAAGGTTATGCTTCCTGCCTTCAATTCCTAAAACTTTCATTATCATTCCCTACTTGTAACCGTATCTTCCAGCCTACTGCATTTTTCCAAATTCCAAAGCACACAATACTCTGTATACTCTTGGTAACTTATCCTACTGGGGATTTTTTTTGTATACACACATGTGTAAAGTATATGTATGGTGTGTAGTGTGTCATGTGCTGTGCATTCGTGTGTGTGTGTGTGTGTGTGTGTGTGCACAGATGCATGAACCATGAGCATGTGTGTGGAGACCACAGGATAACTTTGGGTGCTTTTCTCTTGCTTATCCTCATATTTACTTGAGGAGGGATCTCGTCCTCAAGCAGGAACCGCCATCAAGCCGCGAGTCCCAGGGAAGCAAGCCCCTATGATTCTCTAGTGTCCTCCACCGCATCCTGGTCTGGACTTACAGATGTGTGTGACCATGCCCAGCTTGTTTGGTTTGTTGTGTTTGTTTTTTGGAGGTAGAGTCTCACTCTAGCCCAGGCTAACCTAGAATTGATTATATAGTCCTTCCATCTCTGCCTCTCATGTGCTGGGGTTAAAGGCGTGTATCACCACACCTGGCTCATACCCAGCTTTTTAAACGTTTGTTCAGGATAGTTGAACTTGGCAGTCTCTGACTGAGAGGCCCTAGTGCTTAAGCAGCAAGCTCCCTTAACTATCTGCCCACACCTATAGGAACATGACTTTTTGTATGAGATAAATAGATGGCAAGAAAAACGAGAGAAAACTGAGCTTTAGAGACAGGCATACTTGATAAATAAAATTATCCAGTTCCTTGTTATTCTCATTGTTTATTTACTTTTAAAAATATTTCTTATTTATTTATTTGAGGGAGTGAGAGAGAGAAAGGAAGAGACAGGAGGAGAGAGGGAGAGAGGGAAGGAGAGAAAAGAGAGAAAAGAGAAAAGAGAGAAGAGAGAGAGAGAGAGAGAGAGAGAGAGAGAGAGAGAGAGAGAGAGAGAGAGAGAAAGAAATGGGCATGCCAGGTCCTCCTGCCACTGCAAACGAACTCCAGATGCATGTGCCACCCTATCTGGCTTTATATGTGTACTGGGGAATCAAACCCAGGTCCTTAGGCTTTGCAGGCAAGCAAGCGCCTTAACTGCTGAGCCATCTCTCCAGGACTGGTTATTTACTTTGCTTTAAGGATCTTTACACATTCTAGTTTGTGAGCTATAGGAGTGGGCATGATTTTTACCCACACTTGAGCCACTGGTTAAGGAGACAACTATGTGTTACCTGCATGGTGACAACAGGGGTAGTAATTAGCACAGGGTTTCTGAGAAAATAAGTTAGTCATGGAAAGAAAATATAAATATTTCACAAGAAAGCCTCTCTGTCTCTGTCTCTGTCTGTGTCTGTCTGTCTGTCTGTCTGTCTGTCTGTCTGTCTGTCTCTCTCTCTCTCTCTCTCTCTCTCTCTCTCTCTCTCTCTCTCTCTGTGTGTGTGTGTGTAATAGATTTTCAGTCTGTAGCCAGGCTGGCCTGGAAATCATGGCAAGTCTCTTGCTTCAGCTTCAAAAGTGCTAGGATTACAGGCATGAGCCACTACTTTTGAAAACTTTGGATCTGTGTTTTCTTTTATCAGGAGAAAAATTATTTTTCCTTATCGATCAGGATGTAAAAACACATTGGTTTTAATGGGCAGTGCCATAGCCCCATGTCCTCTGAACCACATAAGGGTGTCTTCTTATGTCGTCTAGGCTGGCTTTGGACTTGTGGTCCTCCTGCCTCAGCTTCCCGAGTGGTGGGAAGCTACCCTTCTTTATACGTACTAATGAGTTTCTTAATCTTATTGTCCTTACCTGTAAAGTCACAATTCCCCTTCCTTACAGATATTTTGGAGGATAAACAGGGACATAAACCAAGCATCACAGTGCTTGATGGATTGAAAGCATGCAAGCTGTTACTCAGAAACTACCTGCTGATTCTTCCTAGGGCTGATGGTAAAATTTACATAACTCCTCTTTAGACTCTCATGCAGCCCCTCCTCTAACAGTTTCCTGCCTATTTACATATAAGGACATGTATCTGTTTTCTAGGCTTTTCTTCTATTGTTTTCTAGATGTAGCTGCATCTCTTGCTATACAGAAGGCAGAGTATTTCTTTTATTCATCCTTGTATACTTGATGGACAAATAGGATATCTGACACATAACAGTCCGTCAATAAATGATGGGATAATTACACTGAACTGTCATAAGAACTAATTAACAATTATTCAATACAGCACATACTTGACAGACTTACAAAAATGATTTATTTTTTTTTGTGAATAATCTAAAGCAAAAAGAAATTAGGAAGAAAAGAAAGAATAACAACAGGCTTTCCAAGTGGTATCAACAGAGGCAGAATGGGAAGAGCTAATTTAGAATCACTGAATGTTAAAGCTGATGGCAACTATACAATTCCATCTGGTCCAATCTCTCTTCCAATGCAATGTTCCTGACAAAATGGCTATTCAGACTCTGCTGGGGAACTTTATAAAATGTCTTTCCATGATCGGACAGTTTAAATTCTAGGAAGTTTCCCCTATGCTGAGCTCAATTATAAAACCTATGCTACATCTGAAAATAGACTATCAGTTTACTCTTTATATGAGACCCATCAAATATTCTCAACTCAACATTTCTCTCCCCTATTTGGAAATATTACTGGTCTATAGCTCATTTATCCTTTAGGCTCCTAGAGAGACTTAAAGTTTTTTTTTTTTTTCATGTTGTGGTGTGTGTGTGTGTGTGTGTGTGTGTGTGTGTGTGTGTGTGTGTGTGTATAGGGGCATGTGCAGATGAGTACTCCTTGTGCAAACATCCTCCTCCATCCCTCTTCCATGATCTTGAGATGGAGTTTTTCATTGAACTTGAAGGCTGACCAACAAGCCCCAGGATTTCTGTCTATACCACCCTTAGCACTGTGAGTTACAGGCATGTGTGGCCATTGGGGATCAAACCCAAGTACTCATGCTTGTGCAGTGAGTACTTACCTACTAAAACATCTCTTCAGCATCAAAGTAAGAAATGTGAATTTTTCTGTTAATCCTATGGAACTTGCTGAATCTCAGTACATCAGTTAGATAACTATATCTTATTACAGAAGTAGGAAATAATTTCAAAAGTTATATCAGGAGAGATGTTTTTCCTGATAATTTTGATTTTTTGTTGAAAGTATTCTTATATCAATATAAAAATCCTGTATTGTTGCTACATTTAGATCTAAAATAGATTGTGGGATGCCTTTATTTGGAGCAAACATTTATCCATACAATAAACAGTGCACACTTGCTATATCCTATGTGTATGCTTTTCCAAAGTCACATAATTCAAGAATCATTATAGTATGTATATTTATTTTCTTAGGAGTTCAGTTGTTCCCATAGATAACTATTATCCCTCTTCATCACATTTATCTTAAGCTCAAAATTTCATTATAGAATATAGATGAAAAGGTACAGATATTTTGTTGGTGCATACAGCTACAGAGAACATTGCAGAGATCATTTTTATAATACCACTAAAAAAAGACAGGTACAATCTAGCATTAGCTGGCAATTATATGGATAAATGGAGTGAGAATTGTTTTTCCATAATTTTTAAACATACTTAATCTTTTTAGTACACATGTTTTACATAACAAGTGATATAATGTATCTATCTCACAAAATTCCTACCATTCCAAATGATTTTACCCTAATTTTTTTCCTATTATACCATTCGTTTAAGTATGATTCCTGCTTTTGGTTAAATGCATGATTTGCATAATTTACTTTAACCTCTTTTATGTACAGTGATTTTATAATGCTATTGTAAGTATTTCTGGTTTCTGAGGTAAATTCATACTAAGATACTTTGTTTCCAGCATAATATATGGAAATAGATAGCAAAGACACTGCTAATCTAAAAGGAAGAAATAAATTACTCTTCCTGGATTTTACAAATGCAAATAAAGTATTCATTCTAACAAAATAAACAGTTACTAAAAGCCATCACTAAGAGGTTACTTAACAGAAGTAGGTTTTTAATTATCTGTTGTAATTCACTTGTAGAATAAAAATATATATCCATTTAAAAGTTAACATATACAAACTAATTTTTTTATTTCTGCATTTTTAAGTGTGGTCTATGCACTAACTGACTTTTAAGCCAGATCTAATCTTCTAGATATTAAAAACTAATGCTAGCTGGATGTGTTGTCACACATCTGTAATCCCAGCTCTTTTTGAGGACTGAGAGGTAAAAGGATTTTAAGTTCAAATCTATCCTGGGCTATGTCTCGAAAATTCTGTCTCAAAAACAGTAAAAACAAAACAAAACAAAAGCAAAAACACCCCACTTTATGCTAACAATTGGGGATGACAGAAGATTAGAAAGTGCAGTGGATGAAGACTTAATTAGACATACAGACATGAAGTTTATATATATACATAGATCTAAAATGTACCTATTAAGAAAACTTTGAAAAAAACAGTCTTAAGTTCTGTACATCCAAATTAACTGACACAGCTTATTAAAGACTAAAAGTTTATTTAATTAGTGAAATATCTTATAAACCTTATAAATCCTAACTCCTATTTATAGTCTACCAAGGGTTAGTTATCATTAATTTTAATTTCTAATATGGGTGGGATTAAGGAAAATAATCTAAATACCAATGATAGTTTCACAAGATCTTAAGACAATACCTAAGAATGTCATTGACTAAGAAATCGGTAAGTCAATGAGCTGGTTTCCTCTAGCTTTTAGGATAATACAGATGTTTAAAATAAAAATTTCCTTGTAACATGGAATTTCTGAGAGCTTTGGTTATATCAATTTTATATTTCAATATAGTTTATATTATTGTACGTTTGTTAGAACATCCTTATTATCATGGTGTAGGGTTGAAATTTTGACTCTCTTGGTAGTCAATGTAATTCTTTAAAAGTAGTTTTGTGAAACAAGTTGTTAAAACTATCACAATACTTGTAAGTTTTAAAACTTACAAATTTAAAAACGTTAAAATGTAGTTTTAAAAATGACTTTGTATTAATTTACTTAAAATACAACATTAGAAAATTAATTTTTAGCCCAGGCAAGTTTTCCAACAGAGGTAAAAGGATGTCATAGCTAAAATGAGTAACACCCTGAAACAGAATACTCAAAATGTTACCAAGAGCTAGGACAGATTCAATCTCAGTCTGTTGTTCTAGGAAAGTTTGACTGAGAAGTTTGGATAAAATCTGACAAGTCCTATTGTAGCATCCTTGTTCAGTAAGAAACATTTTAACATTTACTTCTAAGTGTAGTCATATTGTTTCTAGATCACAAAGAAACATAGTTACGTATACTACATTGTCAAAGGGGACTCTTCAATATTTTCTCTTCAATATTTTGAGTTAACTACATTTTATAATTTTATTTTTTTGTTTTTGTTCTTGCTCTAACCCAGGCTGACCTGGAATTCACTCTGTAGTCTCAGGCTGGCTTTGAACTCATGCGATCCTACCTCTGCCTTCCGAGTGCTGGGATTAAAGGCGTGCACCAGCACACCTGGCTGAGTTAACTACATTTTATTTAATGCAACTATTCCCTTGTTATAACAGAAGAGTAATAGTTCTCTTTACATAATAATATAATGTATTTCTATACAGTATATTTCCTCTAATAAAGTATATTTCCTCCAATAAACTAAAGACATATATGATAGCACCCTGTTAAAATAAGGGTTGTTGTCATATAAATTTGGAAATTTCTCAATATTTCATCTATAAGATTTTTTGGGGGTGAATGGAATGGAGTCCCTGGTGCCTGTTAAACTTGTACTGTGCCATTGAGTACCATTAGCCCCAATGTTTATCAAGACCTTAATGAATAAGCTAAAGCTAGAAAATCATGCTCATTTGTATAAGGTAAAGGCAAAGGACTTAGCCTGGAACTTTCTGTGCTGATTATTTACCTGTGGTCCTAATGGCACCATTCCTCGTGGAGGAGTCATTCTCTGCATTGGCCCACCCATATTTGGATGTCCTGAAAAAAGGATTAACACATTATGAATACGATAGCCACGAGTGCTAAACCAGAAGGTTGATTTCTCCCTGCTAGGTATAGTGTTGTCTTATGCAACAAGTACCTGTGGCTGTTACCGTCTTACTTTTGGCTTTTATAACTATTTTCACACCTCTGGCCATTACCTACCCCACTGTCCATTAATATCATGGTTGAGATTTTCTTCCTACTCTGTGTTAGATTATTCCTCTCATAGCACTTGGTACTGTTTCTTTAGAATAAGAAAAATACAGTAATAGCCTTGTATATCTGTGGCATCTCAATAGCTCTACAGAAGGATCAGGTACCAGATAACCCGGATTGCTAAATGAAGGAAGAATTTGCTACTTAGCAATCTCTTTCCTTTTGCCATCTTCCTGAACGAAGCAGAGGAAATAACAAATGATATTATCACTTAGTTTCCCATGTAAGAAGTCATATAAAAGACTTTAGAACTTATTAAATATAGAATTTTGGACATTGATGTAGTATAATTTTTATTTTATCATCATCTTTCCTATGAGGTCCAATTAAGAGTTAACTAAATATACAAATTTAGCCATGTTAGCTGCAAAAACACAATGGGTAAAATTGCAGAATATTTATATAATTGAAAATTTCCATAAAATAAAATTTCCTTTTTGGTTTTGCAAATAAATTTCAATTCGACTTTATTTATTTTTTTAAAAAAATATATATTTATTGTCCATAGAGTTACATTATTTAGTGGGCAAACAATGCGTTGTTATCCCGAATTCCCCAATTCCCCCCCTCCCCATCCCTGATCAGTTGGATATCCTCCTCCGTGGGCTGTCTGTATTAGTCCTTGTGGCAAGGGATCCTGGATATCCTAGTACTCATCCCGGTCTTCCTGGCCCAAGTGTGTTGTTACTGATGGGTGCCATGCCTCTGGACAGTCTCCCCCACCATGGCTCTCAATTTGACTTTAATTACCTTGTTGTCGTGTTGGGTCCATTCCGCTGGGAAGTAATGGCTGACTTCCTGGGACACCTCCAAGTGCCTATTAATTTAAGAAAACAAAATAAAAATCTATATTGTAAAATATGTACCTCAAATACTTTTGAAATTTCTATAATAATACATTTGAATATTTAAAAAATATTTTAAATTATTTATGTGTAAGGAGAGAGAGAGAGAGAGAGAGAGAGAGAGAGAGAGAGAGAGAAAGAGAGAGAGAGAGAAGGGAGACAGAGAGAATGGGCATGCCAGGGCCTCCAACAACTGCAATCAAACTCAGGATTCATGCGCCACTTTGTGCATCTGGCTTCACGTTGGTGCTGGGGAATCAAACCTGGGTCCTTGGGCTTTGCAGGCAAGTGTCTTAACAATTGAGCCATCTCTCTATCCCTCATTTGAATATGTTTTTAAGATTTTTATATTTCACATTTATTTATAAATTTTATAGTCATTTATACTTAATATAAGTTCTTATTTGTAAAAAAATTCTACTTTATCATTAGATGTAATTGTTTGGCAAATAAAATAAGTAATTTGGGAAACAAGTCTATAGAAACCATAATATTTCTCCATCAGAAGTAAAACACCATTTTCAAAACTTAATGGGTAAGAATACTCAAATGTCAATCTTACTTCTTAAAAACCAGCCATCACTCTCGAATAATCGACTCATTTAAAACCCAGCCATTTTATAGAATAACCTACTCATTTGTCATTACCATACCTGCAGTACTAAGATGTTAATGACTAATACAATTTTTTCTGCCACCACATTTTCCCTTAAGAAACCATGTAGAAAAAATTTTCAATTTCAATTAAGTTCAAACAATTGGTTATGCAGAAAAAGGGATACAGAAGAAGAAAAAGGGATACAGACGGACTTTATGCTGATGTGCAAAACAGACACTTTATGCTGTAAAACACACTGAGCCACATGTCAAGGAGTTGTCAGAACAGCACTCAGAGCTGGGTCGAGCTCTCCATGACTTACACCTGTGGATCTTATGAGTATTTACACACAGAGACACAATACCCTGGAAACTAAGACTTTCGAGAAAAATTCACTAATTTAACTTCAATCAAGAAAACCTTGCTACATCTTCAAATAGTTCAAAAGAATCAAACACTCAGAAGAGTCTCTTGATTGTGAGTACTTGGGATGCTGAACAGAGCTGTAATTCCACCACCTTTTTATTACAAGCAAATCTAATACATATGATGGAGTTATTACTATATAAGGCTGTCTCCAGCATATATATATATGCTGGATATATATATATATATATATATATATATATATATATATATATATATATATATATATATATATATATATATATATATATATATATATATATTTACTACAGCCACATTCACATTCTAACTTCTACTTATACCAAACTTTTAAGTTTTTCTCTATTCATGTTTTCAATTAACAATATGAAAATCCTAACTATAAAAAACAAAACTAAAAAAATTTCTCCTCTCAGGGACCATGAAGTGCCATTGCTGGCATTTTTTCAGATCTCAGTTTAGGGATCACTTCCTAACGAAATTCTTTCCCATAGCTCCAGTCTGAGATGAGTCTCACTCTCCTTTCTTTTCTTTCTTCTTCTCTCTCTCTTTGCCTTCCTTCTTCCCTTCATTCCATTCTTTTTCTCTCTTCCTCCATTCCTCCTTCCCTCTTTCCCTCTCTGGTGAGTGTGCATATATTTCTAAACAAAAAGTCTTCACAAACAATACAAAGAATCCCCATCTACTTTACCCAGTTTCCCCAACTGTTCATATTTGCTGTAGCATCTCTTCTTCCTGCGCTTTCCTCCATCCTGTTTTCACAAATCCTTTTGGGATACTTGAGATCACTCTGCAGACGTAATGCCTCATCATCTCCACATATTGCAAAATATAGTTTCCCAAACAAGCATGTTTCAAGACAGGATGCTAACTTTGATACAACACTACCATGTAAGCCAAAAAAGTGAATTTAAGTTTGTTATCTCTCTCAATAATGTTTCTCTTTGGTAACAGGACCACATGGAATAAATTGTGCATTTAGTTCTCATGTCTTTTTGTGCTTTTCTAAGTAAAAAACACGTCTTATCATTTCTAAGCTTTACATTTAACAGGATAATTTTTTATTTGGCATGTGTTGGTAAGTGTGAGTGTGTGTGTGTGTGTGTGTGTGTGTGTGTGTGTGTGTGTGTGTGTACCATGGCATGCCCTATTTTCTCACCTTGTCTGAGGTAAAGTTTATTGCTGTGGGCACTAGACTGTGGGCTTCCATGTTTCTCCTTCCTGTCTCCCATTTTACTATAGGAGAGCTGGGATTATACACCTATGCTGCTATGTCTGGCTTTACATGGGTTCTAGGGATTTGAACTCAGGACCTCACAATTGTGCAGTAAAGCTTTACCAACTGAGCCATGCCCCTGTCCCACTCTGTGGATTTTCATACCCTAGACTCAGGCCATATTTTTTTCACAGGAAGGATGCACTGCTCTTCTCATTGTGTCACATCTGAGGACACAGGTTCTAGGTGATGTTAACTTTTAGGCAGGGCCTCACTATTAGCCTAGGCTGGCCTAACAACTCATGCAAGATTACTGCCTCTGCATACCATGTGCTAGGATTACAGGCATCCAAACCACATTTTTTCTGCTAAAATGCCTGCTGAGATTTTATCTACCTAAAAAGTTATTAAGCCTTTTTAAATTTCCTTGTCCCTAACATTCATTATGTTTTTGTTCACTGAATATTTAATAAAGTATAATCTTATATGGTGAATTATGAATAATGGCTTTTATCTACCTATGTTTATAATTAATATTTCTCCAATTACAATACCTACTCAATGAAAACGCAGAATCATTCATAATTCTACCACTTAGAATAAAATGGGCCTTCCTGTTTGTTTTTTTTGAAAAATGTATTGTGTGATGGGAGGAGAGGTGAATGGGAAAAATTCTCCGGTTTGTACATTTTTGTTGCAGAGGTAGTATAGTTACCTATGTTTGTGTTTTATTACACTTAGTAATACACCTTAGGCACGTAAACATAACAATGCAATCTAATCTATAGCATAGCTTTTAATGTATGTATACATTTCATTATTTAAATACATCATAATTTAATTACGCATCTGTTGTTTGGTAGGTCTCTTCATGGTTTGAGTACTACGATCAGATACAGTATGCTTTTAGAATATTAGGTGTATTTTAACCTTAACATATAAAACGGACAGCACTGTCTGTCATATGTTATTCCAGTTCTTTTATCTGCTGAGATAGTTTTAGGAACACTGAGAAATAAGGTGCACACTTTCAAAAATCCACAGGTAAAGCAGGTTTATTTCCTTGGTGTCACTCATCTCCTGCAAAGTCTCTGTATTCACCTGTCTTGATTCCTCTGCCTAGGGTTGAATGAAGGCTCTGGATGGCTCTGATCAGTTCATGTATCCACGGGAAAGACAACTACAGGTTATAGATGTTTCAACAAAGACGTCTTCTGAGAATTGAATCCATTCCAGTATAAAATCATAAATCAAATGAATTTTTGGACTTAATTTTTATGTGTCATGTTTTTCAAGTATATTTAGTCTCTTCAATGTTGTACATTTTTATAAATTGACTTTTTTCATCACTTTGGGCACTATTTATCCTGTTAATACATTTTTCAGTATATACATCCTAACAGATTCTAAATACCCAGTCTATCAATAAATAGGGAAGTCTTTATAGACTTAGTACATAACCATAAGACTTTTTAAGAAAACAAATAAAAATATGAAATCTAATAATTAGTAATTACAAGTTGTGAAGGGTCTCTTTAATTAAAGGGACATCTTTCACATATTCAAAATGACCAGTCTATACCACTGAAGAGGCTAATGCTTCACTTTCCATTTTTGATTTTGTATATGCTACTAATAAGGGAAATTTTCATTATATTAGAAGCAATTTAAATGAAAAAATAAATTTCAAATATTAAATATATTTGTTTTTATAGACATTATTACAATTCATCAACAAAACAGTTATGCTAATTCTGCTTTAATGAATACATACTGAAATTGCAAAATTGTGTTTGTACTTAAAAATACCACGCTAAATACATTAAACATTTCCTAAAACAATATTATTTAAATTAGTAACATGATTATTCCTAAAATAGTATAGCTATAAATTACTTAAATTTGGTTGCTGGATGCTTGGATTAATAAAGTTTAGCTAGTGTGTGTGAGTGATGTGTGTGTGTGTGTGTGTGTGTGTGCATGCATCAGGGAGGTTCACACAAAAGAATCACTCATGGAAGAATACAACATTTGAAAATACATTGAAGTAACTGGTTTAATGTTCTTGAAGAAAGACAGCCTGTATAGTGAATACTGTATAGTGTATACCTTCAATGTGCTTTGTTAAAACACTTGACATATCATTACATTATTGCCTGTAAAAACTTTCAGAAACCAGAACCCACCTGTAATCTAAGCACTCAGAAGGCCTGAAGATCAAAGGTTGGATGAGGGCTACCTAGTGAGATCATGCCTCAAATAACGAGAAAAATTAAAATAACCTAAAATTTATAATTTAACAGCCTCATACTGTTAAAGGTGTACAATTTTAGTTTCTATAGATTATGAGCCTAATACAGTATATTCTACATGGCAGGCATTTCAACAGAATCAAATGAAATCAACTTCAATATTTCTATCATGTTTACATCATTACTACACAGTAAAAATATTTTAACAATATATTTACATGAGATTTTTACACTTCCCAGATCTTTCAGGAGCCTCCTAGATCTATACAACATACAAAGCTAAGGATGGGACATTGGTAACATTACACAGACTCCTATAGAAACCACAGACTTTCATCCTTTAGAAAGAAAATGAAGAGGTTCAGATACCAGCACAAGTAGATCTGTAGATATGTACAGGTTCACCCACAGAGAAAGTAACATTCCCATACGTTGGCACACTGGGCCTCTGTACATGGCATGCTCCCTTGTCCCAGTAAACTGAACGCAGACTCAGTCTGCAGGAGAAAAAGGCTCTGGCTGCTAGCCCATGAGGATTGCCAAGCACCGAAACCCTTGGGTGACCCAGGGTGCTGCTTTCTGCTTAAACTTTCCCCTTGGGGTGGATAGGGTGTTACTACTCCCTGCTGTGCGCTAAAAGCAGAGATGCCAGCAACTGGGAAACTTCAAAGACACAGCATAATTTCAATAAGAGTTCAGAGAGGAGAAGCAGAGTTCTTTCGCTATGAAATAAATTAATAATTGGAATTTTCTTGTTTCATTTTGACAGTGAAACAGGAATAACTAGAAAGAGAATAAGAATGAAAAGAGAACTTATACTGATTTTTACTTTATTTTGGGATAAAAATAAGGCATTCAAATAACAGAATTAGAGAAAGTGACAGGACAATTACCTTGACATAAATATTCCACACTGTCCACCATTTAGGTTGTTTTTTCAAATCTTATTATACACATGTATGCACACTGCCCATAAACTAAAACAAAACTATAAACTCTTTGCAAGTAATAATTTGTATTTTATTCTTTTTAGCAAATACTTATGATATTGTTCCAAAATTATTGGTAAACAAAGTATTTTAAAACTTCTGAACTCCTGAGAATTTTAGGATTGCTATGAGTTCAAGGCCACCCTGAGACTACATAGTGAATTCCAGGTCAGCCTGGGCTAGAGTGAGACCCTACCATGAAAAAAACCAAAAAATAAAAATAAAAAATAAAAAAACCAAAAGTAAAAATTAGAAAATTTGTTGTTAAATATTTAACAACAGACTTGCCTCTTCAAAAAGTAACTAATTTTGGGGATATGTCATTATTACTGGCCCTAATTTATATAAATAAAAAATCATATATAAATAAAACAAAATGTGCTCATAAAAATTTTGCTATGAGGATAATCAACATTTACTAAAATTATATAGATGTTTAAACTTAGGTTCAAAGTTTACAGTAAGGTAAACGGTCAGCAAACTATTTCTTAAAAATCTAGATAGTAAATATTTTCAGGTTGCAAGCATACTGTCTCTCTTAGGATCACGGAAATCTTTATGGTGTGAAAACAGTAAAGACAATACATACAGGTATCTGTGTGAGCCAACAAAACTATTTACAAAAAGTTACCCAGCATAAAGTTGGGGGCTAGCCAACCCTTGAAGTGGAAGTAAATGGAGATAGAAGAATGATTGTATATTTTATAGGATGAAAAGTATTTGTGACATTTTCAGGGCTGTTATTTTAAACAACTGAAGTAGTACATAAAACTTACCTGATTAGGTATCCGCAATGGGGGCCTTGGACCTCCAGGGTACCGAGGTGACATAAAAGGCTATCGGGGTAAAACAAACAAACAAAACAAAACAGCATGATGTAAAATGCATATCTTAAAATATCAAATAAAATCAATTTGCTTTTATTTGTTTGCTTCTAGTAGAATAAATGTTTCCCAGAAAAATTACCAATGTTTTGATTTTTTAAATATCTGGAAAATGTCCCAAAATACAAAAAAACATTAAAAATAACTTTCATGGCATGCACATATATATAATTAATGATATCTAATTGCCAAAGATAAGATTAAAATTAGGCAAGTGAATACAAAAAGACTCAAGACTTCAAGAGGAGGCAGGATGGCTATTGTACAAATTAGGTCTGAACATATAATTTTGACTGTATTATAGTTTTATTATCAATTTCCTTCAGCAATTTTAAAGTTGCCAAATTTCATCTTTTCTCTGACACTTCCATTTAAAAGTCAAGGAAGTTTCTTTTCCAAGGGTTATTTACTGTCCAAATATGTTTTGACTTTTTCTCATTATGGATTTGTTATAATTCAAGGTTGACTATAAAGTTTAAAGTTAATTTTTCCCATATTTTGGTCCCAATATATTCTAAAATACATTCATTTAAGCAAAAGCAAATATGTTCTCTTAAAAGTAATGTTAACTTATGTTGTTGGATGAGTTAGAGGCTATTAAGTTGTGTCAAATCTTTCAGTCAATAAACTGAAGATTATGCTAAAAATATCATTTATTATTCAAATATAATTTTATTATTTAAAGTTGAGTGTCCAATGTTTGATCACTCAAATTTGAAGATTAAAGTTATACAAGTTTGAATACCATTTTACTAGGGATTTAAGAAATAGCTAAGGAGCTATATTTTTGCTTAATGAATTAATCTCAATATGTAACTTCTTAAATATAAGATCCCTTACATGTAAGCAAGTAATTAATGCTGTGAGGCTGAATACTGCTCAGTAAAATATTAAGAATAGATTAATAGAATTTGAGAATCGATTTAACAGGTAGCAAGTGGATAACAGTTTTGTTGTTAAATATACAGCACTTCACAGAATTAAATCCTGCAGTTATTAAGTGTATTCTCTATTTTTAGAAATTAGACCTGCAGGGCTGTAGAGATGGCTCAGCGGTTAAGGAACTTACCTGTAAAGGAGAAGGACCTGAGTTTAATTTCCAAGTATCCACATATAGCCAAATGCACATGTGGTGTATGGGCCTGGCATTCCATTTGCAGTGGCTAGAGGCTCTCTATCTGTCTCTCTCATTAAATAAATAAATAAATATTTTTAAAAGAAACTAGACCTGCAGAGCATGAGTATACATTTACCAGTGCTGCTTTGTTGAAAGTAGCCTCTGAAAAATGAAACCCTAAGAATCCCCTGCCATATAGATATGTTTTTATCTTGTAGCATGTGACAAGACAGCATGATGAACTTTATAATTAAGCAAGCACTTTGCCTTTTTGTTCACTGTGTTTTTAGATGCCTTGAGCTCCTAGGAATGCATTGTATGTGGGTAGAAACTGGACACTCAGGAGTAGTCTCCTCTAGCTGATCAAACTGCAGTCAATTTTCTAAATTTAGCAAAGTTGAATTTAAAAATGTGTACTCTTTCATCCTTGATGAAACTACTCTAAATTGAACGCCTATGTAAAGTACATATTATGAGACGCTTACTCCAATATTCACACTTCTGTTATTTCTCTTTTTATCATTCCTCAAAGTTAATTTAAAAATTATCTTTTAAATCCTGAGCTTAGCTTTAAAAATTAATAGTTGTATATTTTGCTGTTGGTTTCTTTGATAAAGTGATGTTTTATGATACTTTTACATATTTTTATTTTTTTTAAAATATATCTTTATTATGCATATTTACATACAATGAATGAGCAAATAATTTGTTGGTGTCTCCAGTTCCCCAATTTCCCTCTTCCCTGTCCCCAATCATCTGGGTAGCCTCCTCCGTGGGCAGTCTGGATAGGAGGTTATGGATAGCCTAGAAGTCAGCCCGGTTCCACCCCCCCTTTTATCAAACTTAAAGAAATATGGAGAAATAAAAGTAACTTACAATAAATCCTACTTAGGAAATTACTGGAAATATGAGTAAAAGATTAAAATTATGGGAAAATTATTATTAAATATAAATGCTAAAAATAATTTAAAATGCCTATTTAAAATAGAGCACTTGAGATTTGTATGTTCACTTGAATGTAAGAAGATGTTATGGTGTTGATTTAATGTAGTATTTGATAGAGAATTTTTCTCTAATCACATTGTGAATGAAGATGCTGGAATGAAATTCTATATTTTCTACTTGGCTTCTGCTAGGTGCCAGCAGGGGCTGCTATGAACAAGACCAGCATATCTGGAGGCTAAGAATGTAGAGGTCTCTATGAGATCATATCAGGAAAGACAGATTCTTTTAGTTAATTTAGCTCTTCCTATAAGTTTTCCAATAAGAAATTTATGTTTTGGGATAAGAGGAAGGGAGGGATAGAAGAAGGAAAAGGCACTTATAAACTCTCTTTCCATATATATGTTTAAAGCACTAGGCCAAAAATCTATTAAATTCCAATAAAAAATATACTTTACACAAAATATATAAATTGCTTTGTTTAAATATTTTAATAAAAAGAAATCAATGCTTGCTCAGGCTTGGTGGCACACACCTTTAATCCCAGCACTTGGTAGGCAGAGGTAGGAGTATCATTGTGAGTTCAAGGCCAGCCTGAGACTACATAGTGAATTCCAGGTCAGCTTGGGATAGAGTTTGAGACCCTATCTTGAAAAAAAAAAAAACCAGCGCTGTCACAAATTCAAAATATTCAGATTCTTCCTTACTTTAAACTAGCTAGACAACCTCTTAAGTGCTCAACTGACTAATGAGTTACTTGTGTAAACAGAGAAACAGACACCAAAAGAGTTTGTGCAGGAACCATTGAGAATGTTCAGCTCTAAGATCAATACCTGTTTCTAAGTTAAATTTGGTTGTCATGGCAAACAGTAATCTGCTCCAGAGATTGCCAATCAGAAATATTTATTACTCTTTTATTAGAAAATTGGAAAGAGCACGTTTTCAAAGAATCCTTTTCTCAGCATAAGCTTATGGTTTATTTTGGGCAATGTTTATTTTATTTTGCCTTTTGACTTAAGCAGGACATCAAATCCGAAAATGTTATTTATCATATCTGGGAGTCTGGAGCTTGGATTCTTAACCATAAAATGAAAGAATCAGGACAGATTATTTTCAAAATCTTTCATTTTCCTATATTTTTATGAGTATGTGAGTGCGGTATGGAGGCATGCGTGTATGTGTGTCATAGGTGTGTGACCTTGCATGTGTATGGGTACATGTGCACATGTGTACCTGTGGATGTGGAGGCCAGGGGTCAATGTTGAGTGTCTTTCTCAACTGCTCTTTAGTTTTTGAGAGAGTCCTTCATAAAACCTGGAGCTCACTGATTCAGCTCAACTAGCTAGTAAGCAAATCCAGGGAGAACGGGAGTCCTCCTTTCTCCATCTCCCCAGCACTGGGATTATGAGTACACATTACCATATCTGGCTTGTCCATGTGTGCAGGGATCTGAATTTAGGCAATAATGTGTGCATGGCAAGCACTCTGGCAACTGAGCCATCTCCCCAGCCCCCAAATCCTTTATAAAATATGGGACTCTTGATTCAGTAGTAAGTACTTCTATTACTGTCTTTAAAGATAGCCTAGCATATTGTAGATAGCTGTAATTATTTGAAATGTGTATGGGTGATGATAAAGGCATGTATTTCTTTACCCAAGAGTTAGAGAAAAGTATCACAATGTTTTCTAGAGAAAAAGGAAAACAGTTACACAAGAAATTGTGAACAAACTATGGTGCTCTTTGTTGTGTCCTATTAAAGGTTAGGAGAAAAAAGAAGCCCTTCCTGTTTATAAGGTTAGCAAAGTAAGCTTATTCAACAAATACTTTTTAATCACACACAAAAGCACAGGTTTAGGTGTTTGGATGACTTAATGAGCAAAGTAGGTAAAGATAACTGTATTCTCCTTAGGATTTTTCAAAGTTCATAGTCTTATAATTACTACAAAAACTTTGCAGGAAAAAATATTCTCTGTATCAGTTCACTAATTTGGAACAAATAGAATGTTCTCTTTACCAAATGGCTAATATCAACGAAAGCCCAAACTGTCGTTTGATAGTTCAGTCTGGTATCTTCCCTCAGAGTCACGGCACACCATTTCTGCTTGACCGAACATGCAGTGCTATGAAGGGCTGAACATCAAGGCTACGCTTTTTTAAGCTCCCAAATGAGGCAACACTTAAAAAGTTCTTTAATATATGGACTGTATGATATATTGGGCAGCATAGATATTACTTGAACATGTAGAAACTACATTTATAGGTAAACAATCTTATTCCTACACGTTTCAGTTATTGACCTATGCTTTGGATGTTCATGTCACCATTGGATTCATATACTGAAACTAATTCCCAAGGCAGTGCTGTTAGAACCATGGGGGGTGGGGGGGCAATTGGTTTTGGAAGTAGAATTTTCAAGAACAGGATCAGCTCCCTTATAAAAAGGCACCAAGAGACGACCACCTCCTTGTGAGAAAATGACCATCTGCAAACCAGGAACTAAATTTGCTGGTAGCCCAGGGTGGCCTGGAATGAAATATCTAGCCAAAGTTGACTTGAACTTCTGATCCTCCTGCATCTAATCTACTTTTCTGGTGTAGGCCTCAGAGGCATGCTATACCACACCAGGCTTATGCAGTGCTGGGGATGGAACTCAGGGCTTTGTGCACCCTACCAAGTGACCTACATCCTCAGCCCAGCTCTTGTCTTGAATAATCTGTATCAGAACTCTGAGGACCACATTTCTGTTGCATAAACTCCCTAACTTATGGCATTTTGTTATAGCAGGCCAAACTGACGAAGCCAAAAAGAAAAAGGGATAATGCAAAGTAGAAAGAATAAAAATGTATACTAACAGAAAATCAATAAATATTTAATAGCAAAACAAAAAAATACTCTAGCAGAAATACAAACCAAAGGGACAGCTTATTTTTCTCAACACAATTTTTTAGAGAATAAAACCATGCCACTTAGACCATAATTTATTTCAGGATGAATGTCATTAAATTTTAAAGTATTATTTTCTCTTATAACAAGAATTATTCATGGAAGTTTAAACTTTTATTTTCCTAAAAGATTTTCCTTATTTCTTACTCTTTTTAAGTTACATGTTTATAATAAAATATGGCCTATATAATGCTTTTTGATTCATTTTTAAACAGGAAGAATTACTTTTTAGTTTATTAGATCAACCTCTCTATAAAAATGAAAACCAAAGATCAATTTCTTAGCTGCCATTTGAGTTTTCATACCTTGTGCCTTGGCTCTAGGAATAGCGGTATGGAATCTATGGCATGTACACATAGTTCATTCTTATGGCCAACCAACCATGAACAAACTGCCAGCCTTAGTACTTCCTCCCAGGCACCCAGCAACTGTGCACAGGCCATTCATTTACTGTAGAATTCTTTACCCCTGCCACCACTCAAACATGGAAAGCTGAAGAGGCAGTGGTATTTCCAGTAAGCAAGCTAATTTACATCTAAAGCACTAATTAGCATGTGTGCTTGGTTCACCAGAAATGCTACAACCAAAATAAAACAAATTTCATAAGCTCTTTCTAAAACATTTTTGATAAAGTTTTAATAATATGTATATATATCATTTTTGGTATATTAATCTGCGTTCAGATTGATGCTGACAGAAAATAGAAGACATCTGGGGAGTGGTGGTAAGTGGATGTGGGTAGAGAAGAGCATCACCAGTATAACAAAGTGTTCGTTGTAATGTGGTACTTATAACGAGGGTCAAGAAAAATGACAAGAAAAGAAGCAGCTAGTGATTCTAAGAGAAAGGGCATAGAGCAACCATTCAATAAATATCTGGTTGTCTCCTAAGCTGACTTTTTTGACTGAAGAACAAACAATATGTGATATTTGATCCAGGTGTCCCCCACAAATGAATGTGTTCTGAATGCTTGATCCCCAACTGATGGCAGTTTGGATATTAGAACATTGTCAGAGGTGTGTTTCTGGGGGGAGGACTTATGGGTGTCATAGCCAGCTTCCCCTTGCCAGTGTTTGGCATGCTCTCCTGCTGCTGTTGTCCACCTGATGTTAGTCAGGAGGTGATGTCTGGCCTCTGCTCATGCCATCGTTTTCCCTGCCATGATGGAGCTTCCCTTCACATCTGTGAGGTAAAATAAAACCTTTCCTCCAAAAACAGCTTGTGGTTGGGTTCTTTGTGCAGCATTGGAAACATTGACTATAACACAATATTAATGGAAGATGCTCAAAACCAGCACAAGATTCAATAAAGCCTGGTCATCTTATATAAATTCTTATTTGGTTAATGTACTTGTCTTGTTAAAAATGTACAGTACCTATTGATATTGTAGAGAAAATCACACTGTTAAATAATATACTGGGTTGTCTAGTGAGTAAATAACTGCAAAATATGTTTAATAGGAAAAATGTGCTGTGTAAATAGAATAAATTATATCCTTAAAGAATTAAGTAAGAGTAAGAAAGAACAATGTGCTAGTAAGCCCAAGAATTATATTACAATATCCATCAACGTAGGAGAGGCTTTACAATTTAGATGACTAACAAGGCCTTTTTCTACTAGTGCCTTCGGGTTTTTCTAATTACTTTTCTTTCATATTTTTAATTCACTATATTAAACAAATAAGAGGTTAACACATAAATCTATGACATAAAAATATACTCTTAGAACATTAAAAATATAAAAGGATATAATTAGCCATAGTCCTTGCAATGTAACTGAAGTATACACTAAAAGCCAAAAACAAAGCACAAAACCAAAAGCATAAATATTATTTAAAAAAATTACTGCATACATATTTTTGTAAATTCTCTTTACATGAACTTCAATCTACAGATTTGTATTCTATATTTTGCTTATGTATAAATCTTTTTTAGCTTACATATGGTAACTTTCATGAAGTCATATGCTTCCAATAATACTACTGGAGATATTTTAAAAATCATTAGCATATTGTGACTTCATCAGTTTATCTTAGCCATACTTTATACAAGATCGTTTACATATTTTTTAATTCTATGAGATGCTTCAGAGTCTTCTGCAGAAAAGTAATGATGCATAAATTATATATCAAATGAATTTAAAGTTCCTTTACAATCCATACATCTTAATTTGTTTAGTTTCTTTTCTGATTTTCAGTCTCCATCAGACATCACTGACAGCCCAGTGGCTAAGACACTCTTGATGAGCACATTTTAATTTCAACTAGTACTAAACTAATTTAGTTCATGAATGACATACTTTTGCTGGCATATTCCGTTGATCAGCATAAACATGCAGTTTATCTCCCATGCATCTTAGATACTCTATCACCATCAACACTTAATTAAAATAACACATAAAATAACTGTAAGCCAATAAATACTAGATCCAGTTCCTTGATGCTATTTGGGCAAGGCTAATCCCACACAGCACAGTTACAAGCAGGTTGATTCTTTTGATAAGGATTTGTCTAAACATCACCATCGGTCACTCACATTGTGTGTCTCTTGGGCCTTTTTTCCCATGTGGTCACTAAGTATAGGTGTGTGCACAGACTTCTGGGTTGTGAGTGAGGACTGTGCTGTCGCTGTCTAACATGCCATGAATGTTTGAAGAGCTTTCTGTGAAAATTAGTATTCTGAATATATATCCATTTATATTCAGAATTACCAATAGGCAGTCACACACACAAATTTTTGTGACTATGGAGACAATGACAGATCAACCTACCTTAATAATATAACAGTTTGAGAATGAAAATGAATATTTGACTGATTTAGGATAGAGTATTACGCTGACAATTTAAAGAGCTAAAATTAATTGGTAATTAAAAACACTCAAATTTCCACTCAAGAATGTAAGTCTCTCTTTTCACTTTTCCTTAATTTTCATTCATATTTCTATTCAGTTGTTCTAGATGAGGGTATTTTACTAAACTACCCTTTACAAAAATTAATTCATAATGTTATGCATTGTCCTTACCTTCTGTTTCAACTGAGTTAGCAGAATTCCTTTCAATTGTCATACAGAGCTAAAAATATTTGTCTAAAAAAAAAGAACTGTCAGGAATGGTGTCCAAGCCTGAAACCCACTACTCAGGAGGCTGAGGCAGGAAGAGTGCTGCATGGACTACATAGTCAGCTTCTATCAGAAAAGAAGAATGGAAGGAAGGAAAGGAGGGAGGAAAAAAGGGAGGGAGGGAACAGCAGAAAGACGGAAAAAAGAAAAAAGAGAAGGGGAAGGGAAAGGAAGAAAGGAAAGTTAAAGAAGAAAGAAAAGAAGAAAAAGGAAGGAAAGAAAACAACAAAAAAAAATAAAGAAAAGAAGAGGAAAGAAGAGAAGGCAGGTCTTCTGATGAAACATGCTTTTACTTTCCTTGAAAGCAGAATGATCCCCCCAGGCTCACTGTGGCTTACCTACAAATATGGTCTGTTTTAGAGCTCCCCGACTCCTATCTGACTGCACGAGTCTTCCCACAGAAGAGATGTTTATAGAAATGACTGTTGTTGGTGCTAACACTTTGGAGCAGCATTGCACACAGCTGATCACTCTTGTCCTTGAACATTTTCTCCGCATTTCATGGGCTGCTGCTCTTGTTCCTCTTTGCAGGGTCTGTGATTGTCTAGTTTCTTTCCTCCATGTACGGTTACCCTCTGGGTGTTAACAACCAGGCTCATGCTTTAACACCACGCTCAGCCAAGGGAGCTATCCAGCTGGTTGATCAGGGTCATAGAATCTCTATGACAACGACTCCAAAGTGACCATCTGGCCCAGCCCTCAACCATGAATGTCCACTTGGATTCTTCTCTACTTAGCATCCCTTGTAAGTCTAATTATCCCACTCAATCTTAACAAGTACATAAGCTGTACAAGTTCCCTCAAACTTCCTTTTGACGGTTCAGCACCATCAGTAAATGTCACATCATTTAGTCCCTCACTTCCTTTAATCTTTATTAAAATCAAAACTTCTGGAATGCTACCTACTTTTCTTTTATTCTTATCCTTAGCTCTTGCCACAATCTCACATAATTATTACTTTATTTACTGGCAATAAGAGTCCTACAAGGACACACATTTCTTTTTATCTTTGTTACCAGTGTTTCAATCCATGAGTCTCTAATTTGAGGTTATTGGATTTGTGTAGTAAAAACAATATAAAACAATATAAATAATAAAAAAAAATCATAAAGCCAAGGATTTCCTGCCTCACATTAGTCACATACAAGAAGTTTGGCATACAAGTGGTTGGGAAACTCCAGAATTCTCATGTTAGAGTCCCATCTAATTCACCTAGAGAAACACTGATCCTTATTCTACAATCTCCAAGACTACCTTTTACATATCCATGTAACACAGCTGAGGCAGGAGGATCACAAGTTTGAAGTCAGCCTGGGGTATATGGTAAGGCCCTTGTATTTAAAAGCAAATTAAGACGGACTGGAGAGATTGCTCAGTGGTTAAGGCGCTTGCCTGCAAAGTCTAACAACCCAAGTTTGACTCCCCAGTGCCCATATAAAGCCAGATGCACAAAAAGGCACATGCATCTGGAGTTTATCTGCAGTATCAGGAGGCCCTGGCATACCTATCCTCTCTCTCTCCCCCTTCTCTCTGTCTTTTTCTGCATGCAAATAAACAAATAAAAAATAAAAAGAAGCAAACAAGAACCAACCAAGCAGGAATGAGTCAAATTCGTTCTACCAACTGTTTTTGTAAATAAAATTTTATGGGAACATAGTCGTGCTCATTAACTCACATAGTATTTAAGACTGTTTTGTTAACTGTAACATAGGAATTGAGTAACTGTTACAAGTAATGTGGGCCGAAAAGTTTAAAATTCTTATTTTTTGCCCCTTTACAAAAAAAGGATTCTTAACTCTTGTTATAGATTTAAGATAAATTATTTTTAATATCACCTATTGATACACCATTTTTTAAAAGTTGAAGGCTTCCTAATGTATACTTAAGATAAATCCAACCCAGCTAAATAGGGAATTAAACAGATATATTTTAAATATAATATTAATATAAAGTATATGATATATATGTATGTATTATATGATACACACACATATATATCTTTCAGATTTTTGAGGCAGGGTGTCACTCCATCCCAGGCTGATCTGTAAGTAACTCTGTAGCCCAGGCTGGTCTTGAACACATGGCATCCTCCTATCTCAGCCTCTTGAAGTCTGGGGTTATAGGTGTGAGCCACCATACCCAGTTTGGGATTAAGTGTATTTAATTATACATTTCTTGTACTTAATTCCCTAAAAATGGCATTTTCCTTTCTGGAAAAAAATCAAATAAAAAACTGAAATTGTATTATAAATAGCCTTGGCATATTTGTAATTTGCTCTGTATAAGTTTTTATCAAGAGACTTTATAAAAAAGTACTCTAGGAGGAATTTTCAGTAACATATTTCTAAAAGCAAGACTACCATTTCTAATTATCTAAAAATATCTAAGCTCCTATTACATCATTGTCTTAGAATATTTTTATTGATTCATACCAAATATCTGGACACCCTAAACTTTTGGGCAAAGCACGAAAGTGAAAGGAAAACCAAGGACTGACTAAGATGGTAAATCTAACTTTTCTTAAAGACTCATCATGACACACAACGTCTGTGTTTCTAACAGGGGAGAATTTAATTCCGTTCCAACGTGGAGACCCAAGCAAAGACTCTGAGCCCCCGCTGACACTTCCTCTTTCACTCCCTGACCTGCTAGTCACTGCTCTAGGGTCTTCAGTTGTCTGAACTGCAATTTTTTAAAAAGCTTATTTAGTAACTCAAGCTGAGAACTTTTAATTTGTTCTAATAGTTGAGACGAGAAAAACTATTACCACAACTGCAGGATAGCATTATCCAAGCCAGCAGCTGCAGGCACATTTATGTTTTTAGTTGCTTTTATCTTTCTACTAAGGAAAGGCTTGCTCTACTTTCAACATTTAAAATCTCTGTCCTTTAAAGATTCAAAATTACATTTTCAAGAGAATTGTCTAACTTTTACTACTTGAGCTTTGATAAAAAGGCAGTACTCCTGAATCACCATTATTCAAATCTGGTACAATTAAATCTGAGATATATGCTTTCTAATATCTACATTTAATAAACTATATATATAACTCTACATACGTGTGTGTATATATACGTATAATGTACACATGCATGTGTATATTTATTCCACGTAAGATTTTTCAGTTCCCTACACAACAAACTAAAAAATTATAATGATAACTAAATTTTTGGTTAAGACTTAAGATGATACCTATAACTCTCAGGAGCAGAACAAGGAGTTTCTGTGGGTTTCAAGGACTGCCAAGGTCTGATTTCTGTAATAGCCATGGCAAGAAGGAAAGAGGAAAGGCAGAGAGAAGACAATACCAGGAAAGAACTGAGAGGCATATGGACTATTTAATTATATGTATAAATAATAGGGCAAAACAGGTGTTTCTGATAATAAAATGGCTGGATTCAGGAAATCTGAGCAGATGAATATAGAAAAAAATGTATTTTCAAGAAGTGGGACTTATTTCCAAAACTAAATATTTACTTCCCAGAATCCTTTAACATGGAGCTTGTAAAAATATTTTCATTTGACTTTGTTCTTTTTTCATTTCTGAGTGTCAGAACAAGTAATCATTTTCTTATTTTTAATTCATTTATATTATTTTTCTTTCAAAGTATCAAGAATACTATACTACCATGAGTTCTATGTTTGTTTCGTTAGTTTATTGATGCTATTTATACTGATCCTTTCCAGTAAATAGCATCATACAGATATAGAAGAAATTCCTATTTTTTTCTTTTGCGTTATTACTATGTCAAAGCATTAGGTCAGCTTGCTACAGTGCAGTCTGACTAAAAATAGAACATTTGGAAGGCAGCTACTCAAAAATGCAGGCATCTGCAACCACCACTAGATGGCAAAGCAGTCTCGGCCCTACTGACGCTGGTCCTGCAAAGCAAATGTGACTTACATACCTGCAGCCAGGGATTCCTACCTAGTCCATCCCAGTTCTGATCAAACTAGGGGCTAAATTATGGATGGCCACTTTGGTCCGAAGCTAAAGTGCTTGACAGACTCATGTCCAATACATATTTTTAATCTTAAGATACAAAGCTTTACATTACTAACCCTACATCAATAGATTATTAATTTTCAAGTTTCAGCTACGAAAACTAAAGATCTAGAGATTATAATATAATAAGATAAATATCAAACCAAAAAAATATAATACATGGAAAAATGAAAAGGTCTAAAGAATGTTACAGATTCATATTATTCACACATGTTTCTCACATTTAGTTATAGATTCAGGTATTATCTATGTTGGTACCAATTCAAATAGTATATTATGTTTTTATATAAAATATATAGTGTGCTTGTTTATGAAAGAGGAAAACAAGGAATAGTTTACTGCTTGGAAGTCTTTTTTGGTAAAAGGAGGGAGGAGAAAAAAAAAACAAAGCATTTTTGCCCCTTTTCAGAAATAAGAAATGTTCTTTGCTTAAGTGTTTGATAAGTTATCACAAGTTTACAGGAAAAGTTTTCTTGTTATTTATCTATAAACTTACAGCATCTTGTATCCAAATTAATACTATGTTTTTAAAACAAAAAATAGACACAGTAAATTATTTTGATCATTATACATACGTGAAAGAAAATCTAAATTGGTCTAAAGAAATACTGCTGCCTATACCAATAATACTGTGATCCGTTAAGGCCTTGGCTTATCTTTTTGAGTGCTTACTATGAGAATGAATATGCAGAGTTGTGAATGTCTGTGGAGGGCCTTGTACTACTATTCAAATTTCTTAGTATACCATCAAACCTTTCAAAGGCCACATAAGATTGGGTGCAATGCTGTGTTTGTTTTACAAAATCTGCCAAGCTGTGGTAAGTTTGCTGGTCACTCCTACTGTCATCTCCGACCCCAAGCAGCCAACTTTCTGATTTAAGAGAGCTTCTTTGATGTTCTATGGTTAAGTGCACTGGGAGGATTTACAGGATTTCTGACACAAAATGCTCCTCAGATTAAAGAAAAAACACACTCCAAGTAAACAGCTGTCATAATTTAAATCCCTTTATTTTTCTAAACTGGTGTCGACTTTTGCATGTCCAACTAACCCCACTGATTTCACTTAATTGTTCTCATTAAGCAAAGGAAGCTCTATTTTCAGTAGACACACCAAAAATTTAGTTCTAGGGTTTGAATGTGAAGTGCCTCCCATGGGCGCATATTTTTGCACACTTAGGGCCCAGTTGCTGGTACTATTCTGGGAGATTAAGAAACCATTAGAAGATGGGGCCTGGCTGCGGTAGGCCTTTGAGGGTCCCAGCCTAGCACCACTTCAAGCCCCACTCTCTGCTTCCTGGGCGTCCAAGATGCGCACAAGCTACACAGCAAGCTCCCAGCCACCATGCCGTCCCAGCCCTGCTAGAGCAGCCCTCCAAAACTGCAGGCCAAAGTAAACCTCTCCTCCCCTTGCTTGTTTCTGCAGGGTATTTTGTCAAAATGACAAGAAAATGAACTGCCACAAATGTGAATAAGGTCACAAAGAGAAATATGCTAACCTCAAACCTGCTTTCAGAATGGACTTAAGTGACTTGTATATTAATCATGGCTTTTAATGCTAGAGTTAAAGTTAGCTATAGTAATTATGATTTTGTAAGTTTATAATTGATGATAATGCCATTTGGTACTGAATTTAAGTCTATTTCTATAATGAAGAAGAAAGGAATGTTCTTTATTATAAATGGGAATAAAAAAGTGTCTAGTCAGGACAGCCTTCAAAGTACTTTATTTACATTACAATCACAAATTGAGTGTAACTTATAACTGTTTAAGCTCAAACCTGATGTGTTAATTATAAATTATTATTCTTTATTCATTTAATCCTAGTAAATTAATCCCTTTATAGGGTCTACTCCAATTCCCGCTATCTCCAAATAAGCCTTGCATTTCCTTTTTAAGAATACAAAGAATTCTCATATTTTACCTAAAGTATAGGCAACGGGAGGGCGCTACCCTTCAGAATTCAGTAGCTGCAAAGAGGATGTATGTGTGGTTTGAATGTGAAAGGCCGTGAGTTTGAGCTCATGGTACTGGAAGGTTGTGAAGCTTTTAGGAGGTGGAGCCTTGCTAAGGAAGTGGGTCACTGGGGACAAGCGTTGAGATTTTATAGCCTGGACTGAATTCCCATGTGCCATCTGCTTCCTGTCGGCCAACATGATGAGCTGTGTCTCTGCTTCTGCTACCATGTCTTCCAAGCCACGCAACTCCTGGAAACTGTAATCCAAATTAAACCCTTTCCTTTCTTAAGTTGCTTCTGCTCAGATATTTGTTCACAGCAACAGCAAAGTAAGTGATATAGGATGGAAAACTGTTTAGCATTCCATTGAGTGTGACAAGTTCTCTTATGATGAGTGACTGGCTTCTCTGAGAGACTGTTTCTCCGGCAGCCAGCCTCCTGGGACCACAGCTTGTTTACTCATCACTTTCAATCTCCTCTGCCTTACGCAGACCTTCGTGCACTCCTCTTGGGCACTACAGCCAGTGAACTGGGACATGACTCCCTATCACAAATCCTCTAGATTTGGATCACTCTGAAGGCAGTATCTCTATGGAGCTGGATTAGAAACTGGTATTTGGATGCCAACTGTGATTATCTGTTGGCACTTCTTCTTATGAAAGGCACCTTACACTATGACCATGATGAAGATGAAGCATAATCATTGTAGAAAAAAATGCCGATACTTGGTAAAAATACTTAAGCTGGTTGATGCCATCATTTTATTACTAAAATATAACAATATATTTATTTCTTAAAAGTTTGATTGAGATTATTTTCAGAGAGACATTTTTAGAGACTAGACGTTTTTAAATGGTGAATAGGAGGGAAATAGTTTAAATAGTTTGCTTGGATAAATGGAAATGAGTCATGTATCTGAATTTTTCTATATCCTATCTTTCTTGACAATGATAAAGGCACTAAAATTATCCAGAGATCCAAAGAATGAATGACCACATTATCATTGATTCTCCCAACTTTTTCTCTTTTAGATGTAATTTGAGCAACCAACAAGGCTTATTATCAAACATAATTATGAGCTTTTTCATCCTAATTTGACTGCACCAGATCTTGTCAGAGACTCCTGAGTTACCGTTATAAGTAACCTATTTTCACCCCCACATCCAGTCTTTGTAATGAATTCATTCCCTTTGTTCATCTTCTAAATGTTAGTGGGCTTTTGGAATAGTCTATGATATATCATCTCTCTCTCTCCTATTCTTCCTCCTTTTTCTTTTCTCTCTCTCCTCCTCCTTCTCCTCTTGCTCTTCTTTTTCTTCCTATCCCTCTTTGAGATATGGTCTAATGTATCCCAGGCCTCAAACTCTTTATGTAGATAAGAATAACCTCAAACTTCTGATCCTCCTACCTTCAACTCCTGAATGTTGGGATTACAGGCATGGACCACCACACTGAGTTTGCAGGGTGCTGAGAATAGAACGCAGGACTCTTTGTGCATGAAAGGAACATATACTACCAGCCAGGCTACATCCCCAGCTTTCCTTCTCATTCTGTACTTTTTCTCTGAACTATTAATCTGTCTGTGGATTCAAGTACCCTTAAATATGATGATGACCCTGATATTCTTACTCCTAATCTAGACCTCTGCCATAAGCTTCAACCTGTAAATCCATCCCTAACTGACAGGGCCACAGGAAGCTAATTTGTCCCATCTTAAGTCTATGCCCCATACTGTGGTCTCAAACCCAGAAAATATCTTTCTGCTCAGACTGGGGCCAGAAATCAGGATGTGATCTTTAAGTTCTTTTATTTACACAGCGCCACATTAATTTCTGCTTCAAGTCTATTGAGTTCTTTCTAGTAGATCTACAGCTACTTTGTGGGGGGGCAGGCACTTGCATGCACAAGTGTATGGTGTGGAAGTCAGAATACAACGTTTGGATCTGTCCTTTTCACCTTATTTGAGGCAAGGTTTTTCATTGTTCACTGCTCTGTTCTCCAGGCTAGCTGGTCTGCAAGATTATAGGAAATTCTCTAGTCTCTACTTCACAGAAGCCCATCACAAGGTCTGGCTGTTATGTGGGTAGTGGGGATCCAAACCCAGTTATACTCAGGCTCGCATGGCAAGGGCTTTATTCCCTGAGCCATCTCCCCAGCCCCTACTTCGACTATCTTAATTAAGGCCACCATTAAATCTCACCGGGATTACTGTACCTGTCTTCAGTCTCACCTGGATTACTGTACCTGCCTTCAGTCTCACCTGGATTACTGTACCTGTCTTCTAAACAATCTCTATTCTTACAGACTTATTCCTCTGTAGTTTCAGTTCTGTCTCAGTATTTGCATCAACTTTCCTCCCTAAACATGCAAATATAAACATGTCCCTTTCCTGCTTCTTCAGTTCTTCAGGAGTTTATTACTTTTATGATAAAGTTCAAGCTCTTTACTAACCTTCAAGTTCCCTCTGTAGCCTTATCAGCCATCATTCTTTTAATGCACTAAGCACTCCAGCTTTCCTGAAACACAGTCTGTACTCCTCTTCCCTCTGGTTTTTGTAACTTGTTTTCTCTACATTTTCTTCCTATGTTGTTCTTCTCCTTTATGCCTGCTTCCATTGCCTAACTCCCAATTCATCATGAGATAGTAATTTGGATTTAATTTACTATTTTGACAGCACTTTCTTGCCTGTGTCTCTCCAAAGACTTATATTGGTGGTCTGATTTATTCCAGGGGTACAATCTACCCACAATATACCCATTTTCAAAACTTCCATACTTTCATCATCACTTTTCTCACTCATCACATTCTAGGCTTTTTGAGGGCAGAGATTTTATAATCACTTTTATCAGAGGTGTCAATGAAAGCCTGAGTCCATTGAGTATGTGGGTCATTGCCCTTCTAAAGATCTGACGGCTTTAAGCACACTAAATTCACTCAAGCTCCTATCATGGCATTTAGGACCGTTCACAGCAGACTGGAACCTGAACTCTGGCCTCCCCTCACACACCTTCTGTACTCTGAATGCCTCAATACAGCTTATTTTGTTACCACCAGACTTTGGCTTATATAAATCCCATTTTCTGAAATGTCATTCCTTTGCCTATTTAGCTGAAAAAAAAATTTTTTTTTCTAAACTGCTCTTATCTCCAAATCAGGTAAACTTAATTGAAATTTCATCTTGATCGTAACAGAACTTACCACTTTGTTACTTTTAATATTGTATTTAATATTTAATATAATATTTTAATATTAAGCTAAAACAATGAGTTTTAAGAAGGCAAACACTACATATGCTAATTTTTAAATACTTAGTACAATGTCTGGCATCTAGTGGTAATCAATGATGAATAATATTGAAATAGTAAAAAAATAAAGGTAAACTTATTTAACCTACTCTGCAAGATTTTGATTAAGAAAGCAGGTAAGGGGCAAATGGTTAACTCTGCCAAATATGAAAGCAAAAATGTATGGACTTATTCTTGGCATAATCCTAGAATGAAAGAATTGGCTTTATCCTCAACCAACCTGCTCACTTAACAGTGTCATGTAGAGCATACCTCAAACTCTCAACTAGAGAAAACTCTTCTGATTTACTCTCTAACCTCAACCCATATTTGGCAGGAGAACTACAATATGAAGAAGAAAATAAAACAAGCTGGAAATACTTCATGAATAACAATCAATGTTCAAAGGTAATTTTAATGGCAAAAGTCCAGACTGTCTTGATTTAAATCCCAGCCTTGTCACTTTTTGATTCTGTGCAAATCATTTATGTGTTGATGCTTTGGTTCTCCAGCTGCACAGTGGGAATGATAATAATCCATACTTCATACCTAGGGTCGCTACAGGAATTAAGAGTTGATGTAAGGCATTTCAAATGAAGCACAGCACACAAAAACAATTATTAAGTGGTAGCTATTATCATTATCGTAAGTGGTGATTGATTACTTAGTACTAATTTTGTTCCTAGATTATAAGAAAGCCCCCCAAGACAGAATTGTACACTCATTTGATTTTTATATATTCAACATTACTTGAGTAGTAGTAAGCATTAGAAAGGCAAATAAGCATTTCTTTAAAGACTAGAGTTGTTACTAAGATCCAGTTAAGAAATAACTTTTAATTTAACTAATCTATTTAGACAAAATTAATTATAATTTTATTTCTTCATTTTCACATTTATAAGTACCCTACAATGATGTTATGGATCACTGACAAATGATTATCAAAGACTTTGAAAAACAAAACTGAAGTAATAAATTAACTTATTAGCACCCACTATAATTTATTAATATACAGCATATTATATTAATTCTTATGACACCTTTCAAAGGGCATTATAAAATGAACTATTTAGGAAAACAAAAAAATCTTCAAAATCTGTGTTGGCTTGAGTTATAGTACATATTTAAGAATTAGATATTATAAAATTAAAAAGTGATGTACTTTATTCTAAATTCATTATTGCTATCGCTAAAATAACTAGTTCTTGAAAATTTAAAATAGTGAAATATATAGTTGCAAATTTGATCTTCATACATTATATGATTATATTAATGAATATTCCAGCTGGAAAGCCAGAAATGATTCTCAAAAGTAATTTGATATTGCCTATAATTTTATTTTAATAAATGAATAGATTATAACTTGGGCACATTTTGAAAGTACAGCCAAATCTTGGTTATCTTTCTTCTATAGAAATATGGATAGCAGTCTATGGCCACACCACCCTGAATGTGCCCCAATTCATCTGATTGCAGAAACTAAGCAGAGCTGGGCCTGGTTAGTACTTAGATGGGAGAAATATGGATAGATGAACAGTTAAACTCTATCTCTTCTCATAATGTTAACTTTAGTCTCCCACAAAAATTCACAGCAGTTCCTTTGGTTTCTTAATTGAACAATGAAATGGTCTAATATTAACTGCAACAAATAAAACATAGATAGGCAGAAAAATATAATAGATAACCAGTCTGAGTAATCAAGAGTTGGCTGTACACCATTCCATTTGCCTAAGAATTAACTTTGAAGAAGCAAAACAGCCTCATCTTCCTTTATCATCTTTAAATAACACCAAGCAGGAGTTCCTATCCCTTAACATTCCTAGTCAAATCTCTGAGTACCTGAAAGAACCCTGGTGGCACAGGACCTACTGGCATGCCATCTCCTGGGGGAATGTTTCCTAGCACTGGACTGGGAGCTGCTGCAGCACTCTGCAAAGAATAAAGGAGAAACAAACCTACATCATTACAGAGAAGGCACAAAGTCAAAGACTAGTGAAAATAGATTGTAGGAAGGAATGATCTGCTTTCCTGGGAACAAAAGCTAGTCATGTTCTCACTCTACAAGTCAACCAAGGTATATCAGTTAGTATAGTAAGTGGCTGCTCCTTGGCTTTAACAGGTCTCTTGAACCTTGTGAGATCAAAGCTATTAAGATGATAGATCTAAATCATATATCAAGTGGTGATAGTAGTTTGACAAATGATAAAGGTTTAAATAAATGTTTTATTTTTAGACAGGCAATTGAAAGGGCAATGTCAAGAATGCAAAGATATATAGGTAAAAGGTTTGACTATAGTGATGGAAAATGGAATTTTTATATCATATTTTTCTACATCATAAATAGGCGGTAATACATTATTCAGTTTTGATACATTATACTTGTATCCAAAACACAATAGAATGTGATGAGGATGAAATGTAAACAGAAGATTTAAGAAGAAAAAGAATTTTATTTGAAGAGATTGCCCCATATAAATTATGAAAAATTATCAGTTTAAAAAATTCAAAGTTTATTTCCACTTACAAACTATTTCATGTAATCCTACCTAGCATTTAATGAAATAAGATTATGAAAAACTTTGATTTAGATTCTTTGTAATCAAATCAATGTTGGCTTTATCCCCAAACAACCTGCTCACTTAACAGCAGCAGCAAAACAGCAGTTACATAAAACATTGTGCTGGATCTATAGAGTATATCTTTCAACTTGTTTAAACCTATTACAAATTCTAAAAACAAGTCAAGAAGGGCCCACATGAGGATGTAAACTAGCAAGACCATTATGGGGGAAAAGCATGGTGGGTGGTTCTCAAAAAACAAGAAATAGAACTATTGTACCAGCTACTAATCTCACATTTATTTAAATAATTTATTTAAAAAGTCATTAGTATGTTGAAGAGACATCACACCTCTAGTTATGAAGCACTTAATAATAGGCAAAACATGCAATCAACCCAAATGTTAATGAGCAGATGAATGAGTTATGGAATGTGGGATATATACATGATGGAATTTTATTCAGCCATTAAAAATATGACAACAGGGATGAACCTGGAGAGTATTGTGTTAGGTTCAAATAAACAAGGACAGAGACAAACACATTATTTGACTTGTGGAATCTAAAGAGCAATCTCTTTTAGAACTTAGAATAGAAGGTGGTTAGCTGACATTGGAGAGAGTAAGTAGAGAGGTTATTCAACAGGTACAATATCACAGGGAGGAATATGTTCTGGTGTTGTCATGAACAGTAAGGTGACTTAGTTAATAATAATGCGTTGTTTATTTCAAAACAGAGTTGGGAGGATTTTGAATGAGTTTACCACCAAGGCACCAGAATATGCTGAGGGCAGATGAGATCTGACGAATCTGCTACAAAATGAAACCAAATCAAGTCCTACACTCAATGACCCTGCTACAATGTCCATATACACACATTTATATGTATAAACATGTATAATATGTATATCATCATATGTATTAATATTCACTACAGGTAAAACCCCAGTATTTTATAGTACATATTCCCTAATATAAATTCATAAAATATAAGGCACATTTTATTCCACAGTAACTACAGTTCTTAATAATTGAGGCCAATAATTTCAACAGTTCAAGGAAGCCTAAATTTCACTGTGATTATGTGAAATGTTGCTTACATATAAATACCAGAATTTTAAACTTCTGAAAACGCATGAGCATAAAAGGGGCAAATAGTTTTTCTTAGATATTATGATAAAGCATTAATCTAGTAATCTATTTTAAGTAGAACATGCAATTTCATTTAGTGTACATTAACTGTATAACAACCAATTGCTGGCATTGTCCTATTTTGACTTATATGGCATGTTTGAAAATAAAGAAGATTTGACTGCGAATTTTTTCTGTTTAGGCTCACATTTTATTTTCTTTATTCTTATTATGAACTTTGCTATACAGACAAATCACATGTTGGTCCCATTTTCCTTGTGTTGAGACAATGAAAACTCATCAAAGCAGAAACCTAGAGGTTGCAGAGAGCTCAACACTAAAGAAGACTTATAACACAGTCACCAAGGCTCAGGGGACATTGAGGATGAGGGGGCGGAAGGATTGTGAGAGACACAGGGTGGAAAGGAGTATCGTGAGGCATTGCAGTCCCCCCTGCCCCCAGAACACACACTGATGCATTCATGTCTCCGAGGTGAATACCAATAACCCCAGTGAAGAGGACCCTCAGCAGAACAGGGACCCTGGAGAAGGGATAGAAGATGATTGCTAGTCTTAAATTTGCAGTTACTGCCCTGTGGAAGTTGCTCTTAGCACTAAAAACTAGATTGTCATTACTGTTTTAATTAATTGCAATATAGAAAATTATTTTGCAATGAAAGTATGTTAAAAAAAAACAAGCTTAGAAACCATACCAGCCTATCCTTTAAAAAATGTATATGATAGGGGCTGGAGAGAATGCTCAGTGGTTAAGGCACTTGACTGCAAAGCCTAATGACCTGAGTTTGATTCCCTAGTAAAAGCCAGATGCACAAAGTGGTGCATGCATCACTGGAGTTCATTTGCAGTGGCTGGAGGCCTTGGAACACTCATTTTCTCTCTATTTCTGTTTGTAAAGAAATAAATAAAATATTAAAAAAATTTAAAAATGTTTAGCAGTGAGCATGTTTACAAAACAGCAAAGCAGAATCCCGTGGATTACTGATTCTAGGCATAGTTTGCATATATGTCTCCTCAATTCTAGATGCCTAAAAAGTATATTTACAATGTTTTTTCCTTTCTACAGGGGTGTGTTGGAGAACCAGATTCTTTTATATTGAAACCCAAATTCAACAGGTATAAAGTTTAAAGTCAGAAACAAAACAGGTAGAATTCATAGTTAAATATTCAGTGATTGCCTTTTTTGGCAGGTTATATTATTAAATGGTAATTAAAGACCTTTGTAATGTATATGTACTTTGTATTATGTCCTCTGAGTGTTAATTTTGTGACCTTAAAGTTACTATATAAAATCAGACAGAATATTCAATTTCTTGATAAATTCAAAGACTTTTAATTATATCAGTGTAACCACTGCTGCTGAAGACTCCTCCCTACATTTTAAGATCTACCAAATCCCTATGGTTTGCACCTATTTTCTTTTAGCAGTATAATTATACTAAGGCCTATTTTATTTTACTTTTTTTGTTTTTTCGAGGTAGGGTCTCATTCTAGCCCAGGCTGACCTGGAATTCACTATGTAGTCTCAGGGTGGCCTTGTACTCACTGTGATCCTCCTACCACTGCCTTCTGAGTGCTGGGATTAAAGGTGTGCATCACCACGCCTGGCTGAGTCCTTTTTTTTTTTAACATTCATACTTTGAACACAAATGTGATATTGTCTTGAGAATGAGAAGTGTGATGATAAGAAGATTGACAGGATATGGCATTATGAGTTCCTTTGATAGCATTTTCTAGCCTTTTCCTAAAATCACAAAGTGAATAGGATACTGGCAATTATCCTGAGTACAAAGTACTAGTTCAAATCATTTAGGCCAAAACTACCTTTGGAGTAGAATTTTAGCTACACTGTCAACCCTGCTGAGATTTATTAATAACCCCCATGTTGTGGTTTGAGTAAGATGTACCCCTGTAGACAGACTCATGCATTTTGAATATTTGGTCCTCAGCTGGTGACAATTTGGGAAAGTGATGGAGCCTTGGGGAGGTGAGCCTTGCTGGAGAAGGTGTGTCACTGAGGTTGAACCACTGGGTGTTAGGAATTAGCTCACTTGGATTACTTCCTTCCTGTTGATGTGGAGATGTGACCCAGGCTTCCTGCTCAGGCTTGTCATGTTTTTCCCACAAGGAGGAAACCCTCAAATCTATAAGCCCAAATAAATCCTTTTCCTCCATAAACTGCTTCTGTTCAGGTGTTTAGTCCTAGCAAGTAGAAAGGAACTACTCCACTCCTTTGCTCTTTATTGTACTACTTGTATCAGATTAGAGGACATGGTACACCACGTTGATCATTAACAAATGCTGTTCTGGAAAACACTCACAGGTCCACTAACTGGTATTCCAAGCACTGCCAAACCAACTATTTCTCAAGCCAATCTGCTAATTTACATACAGTACACTGAGACTGTAAATCCAAGAATCAAGCTCTTGGGATTCGAGCTTTTAGAAGAAAAATGTTCCAAATTTCATAGGTTCAATTTCTGGAATTACTTGAGCTTGTCTTGAGTTAACTTCTAATGAAAATTTTATTCACGATCTAAGCATCCACAAAAAGTTACTGTTGGGTCTAATTCATAAGACATGCATTATTCTGTGGTGTAGTAACTCAACCACAATAGAAGAGCAAATTGCTTAATTCTATTAAGAACTATTACAAAGCATTTGTTTCATTGGATTTATATGAATTCCCATTTGAGTACCATGGAAAATACTTTATTATGCAATATACTCATAATTGTTTAGGGCCACTTTTTATTATAATGGTCTATTTAAAAGAAAATCATACAAACAATAAGGCTTGGAGATATTTTTCTAACAAAATTCAATATATAGGACTTCTTTGCAGATGGAAACATCATTATCTTGTTTCTTCTATTGCATTAATTTGTATGCTTTCAATGTGTATTTTCAGATATGTACTTTCTAATATATTTTGTAAATTATTTTCCTTGAATTGGACTCTGGAGGGAAAAAAACTATATGGTATACACCTTTTTGTATAAGTTTCTGAAAGGTATAAAAGTAAAAAAAAGTAATTTAAAAAAATGTAATTTAATATAAAACCCTTTATCTAGATAAACTAACTAGCAGGTTGATTTACTCAGAATGTTAGAGAACCAGGTGTCAATGAAGAATATGTGGTATAATACAAAAATATTATTTCATTTTTATTTCATCTTATTTTTAGTTGGTATACAGAACTTTAGGTTTCATTCTGGTAATTTCAGATTTTTTTTTTTAGTTATTAAAACCGCCTCAACTTCTCTCTCTTCCCCCAGTTCCCCTCTCCTCTCAGTTCTCTCACACCTTCTGTTTACATGCTACATGTCTCCTTTCTCCCCTCCTTTGCCCTCTTCCGGCTCATCCTTAAACATTTGCTTTTGGCTACCTCTCCATCTGCATAAGTTTTACCTCTAATGACGCCTTATAGACATCCTTATAGATATTATCAGCTAGGATCTGCATAGCAGAGAGAATGTGCAGTTTTGATATTTCTGAGATTTTGGGCACTTAATATAATAATTTCTAGGTCCATCCATTTTCTTAAAATTTTCATAATTTAATTTTTCTACACTGCTGAATAAATACCATTGTATTTATATATCAAATTTTCATTATCCGTTCATCAATTGATGAGCATCTAGATAGATTCCAATTCCTGGCTATTGTATATAGAACAAGAATAAACATAGATATGCAAGTATCTTTATACCAGTGTGTGTAATTTTGAGGTATATGACCAGGTGTCATACAGGTGGGTTATATAGTAGTTCTATTTCTATTTTTTGTGCTACCTCCATACTGATAGAAAAAACATTCTCAAGTATATGGAATTTTATTGAAAGCATGCCAATCAATCCATTAGAAGAAACTAGACATCAACAATGTTTCCATCTATATAGAAGTTATATATTCAGTTTAGTTAGAAGTATCTTAAAGGTGAAACCCAGAATGCACTACACATATACATATCACATACTATTAAAATATTAATAGATTTAGACTATGAGATTCTTCAGGTACTATTCAAATATAAATTCTGAAATATGAGAAAAACATTATGAATGAAATATTTTGACCGGTACATATTCATAGTAAAAAATATTCAGAGCAACTCAAAAATTCAATAACAGTAAAATGCTTTAATAAAATATTATATATCTAACTGATACAATATGAATCTGTCATTAAATGCTGGTAAACAAATTTCATTATTTTAGAAAAACAGGCAATTGTTTAAAATAAAATGCTATGTGAACCACATTAAGTATAGATTGAGTGTAATATGATTATAATTATGCAAGTAATAAAAATTATAAGACTATCAGTAAATGAATGAAATTAGGCTTTACAGTGATATAGTTACATGATATAAAATAAGTATTATACAATGTCATCCATTTATAGCATAAATTAAAAATATAGGTAACATACATACTGTCTTGCCAATAGCTATAAAATATGATATTAAGACAAGCTTCATTCATGAAATTTAAGGCTAAGCAAAATACGAATATTTCTTACTTAAAAAGACTGCATTTCTGTGCAATAAGATACAAACCATTTTATATTTCTGGCTGAAGAATAATTTCTTCTATTTTGTAAATTTATTTTCTAGAAACCACATGGAAGATCCTGTCATTCGGTTCCACATGCCTGCAAGTGGCAAACAGGTTTACCTCCAGCACCTTACCCTCTACCTCAGGCACCTGCTCAGTCACTTACTCTGTCCAGAGAGCCAGTATCCTTGATGAATTCCTATCTTTTTTTAAAAATCACTCTTAAATTAAAAAAATAACAAAGAAAAAGAAAAAAGAAAAAAAGAAAAGTTGCTTTCATCAAATGCGATTATCCACAGAACAATATTATTTACTTTCAAAAGAGCTAGATATTCAGAAATAACTTCAAACACAAAATCAAATATACACAGAACAGTGAAGACAAAGCCTTTGGGCACTTAAGAAGATTCCAAGTGCCAAACGCTGATGGTCACAGCTGAAATGTCCATCCTAAGAAAAGAAAAAGAGGCACTCCCTTGCTTGGTAATGTATAAAAATACTCTCCCACAGGAAAGCCAAGAAAGCTTATGAAAAATATGATGGGCAACAGAAAACAACTGTTTTTGGAAAAATGTGTATATTTGAGAGAAATGCAAAACTACCCTTGACACAATGATGACATCATTGTACATAGGGAAATACTTCAGCAGGTAGACTTTGAGTGAGCTGTTAATTTTCACTACAGCTTTTCCAGTGACCAGAAAAATCAGGTTCTTTGCATTTTGTATTCAGCTTTTGGCAGAAAAGGCAGATTAGAAGAAAGGCTGACAAAGAAATTTGTTCTGAGAAAAAAAGTCCAGGTGATGTATATCTATGCATATCTGCATCCCAAGGTGATATATGTCCTTGTGTACCTGCGTCCCATGGTGATGTATGTCCATGTGTACCTGCATCCCAAGTGATGTATGTCCATGTGTACCTGCATCCCAAGGTGATGTATCTCCATATGTACCTGTATCCCAAGGTGATGTATGTCTATGTACACCTGTATCTCAAATATTACGTACCTAATGTGAGCCTAGGTCTATTTTAAGATTACATGTTCATTTTCATGACAAATAATTTTGAATTTATTCTTCAAAATTATGTTTATGAATTGAGAAGTTATATATATAGAATCCAATTTGAAAATGAGATAAAGCTTGAGACACTTGTGACAGTATTAATATGTTTACTTTTCAGAACTCATATTGTAAGTCCAGCCCTTAGGATGCAGTTGTGGTTTTCATGAGACTTTCAGAAGTTAGGAAAAATGTTAATAGTGTATGTTGCAGTCAGCTTTCTCTGTTGCTGCACAGAAAGAACCCAAGCAAAAGTGGCTTGTGGAAAAATGGTTTATTTGGTTTACAGACTCGAGGGGAGATTCCATCCTGGCAGGGAAAACGATGGCATGAGCAGAGGGGTAGACATCACCTCCGCCACAGCACTGCAAACAGTGGCAGGAAGGTGTGCCAAATATTGGCAAGGGGAAGCTGGCTTATAACCCCTATATGCCTGCTCCCAACAACACAGCTCCATCGAGGTTGTAAAACCCAAACTGCCATCAGCTGAGGATTGATCAATCAGAACACATTCATTTGTATGTGGGGAACACCTGGATCAAACCATGGCAGTGTATTTGGGCTGGATTATAGCTACAGGTCAAACAATAACCTATCTATGAGATTTATAATTAAACATACTTTCAACATGTAGACTGCATGGCAACCACTTAATAAAATGGTCTTAAGCAGTAGTACTGCGTAAGTATCTATTTATTACCTTTATTCACTAGATTGTCTGCCTCACTTACCCTCCAACTAGTATTTGAATATTTTAGAGAGCAGAACATTCTATAATGTTCTTTCCTTATATTAACTCAGAGAAACTAAGTTGCAAACTAGACTTCCAGTTCCATGGCCAAGTCCCCATAACTGCAGTTGGATTTCCTTAATGATATAGTTTATCTGCCCACATTTGTTTTGTTATGCCAGCCTAGTGCATTGTTCCTTGGTCTCCCACCTGCAGACATTTCCATCACCACCCTATACCATACTAATAATGACTATTAGCATAATCTCTGCGTGTACCTAATACTTGGGTATAATAGCTCTCAGGCACATCTCCTTTGACAATGTTTCTCTGCAGAACCTATTTTGGCTGCTTCTTCCATTATACTAGAATGACCTTGTCTTAGAATTCATGGCACAATTGTTCTGATTGTAACTCTTAAAAAATCTTTATGGTAGAACAGATTGCAGTGGTAGAAGTACAGTTCTTCATCAACAGCATGAATTCAATCATTGTCATTTTTTAATATTTGATTTTTCCAGAAACAAAATATTCATTATAATACATATCTTCCAAAAATATCATAGCCCTTATATCTTAGCAAAATATTTTGTTTTTAGAGCACATCTTGGCTGAGTTTAGTAGCACATGCTTATAATTTAAGCACTCAAGAGGCAGAAATATAGTGAGCTCAAGGCCAGCCTGGGAGATATATGAAGACCTTAGTTACACACACACACACACACACACACACACACACACACACACACACACAGTGTCTTTCCTCAAAATATAGTTTTCATTTTGAGATATACAAATATAAAACTCTTAAGAAGAGCTTAACATAAAAATTCTTAGAGATGATTCAGCAGTTAAGGCACTTGCCTGGAAAGCCTAATGACCTCAGTTCAATACCACAATACCCATGTAAAGCCAAAGGCACCAATTGGCACAAGCATTTGGAGTTCGTTTGCAGGGGCTGGAGGCCCTAGCATTCTCTCTGTTTGTCTCTCCTCTCTCTATCTCTGTCTACTTCCAAATAAATAAATAAATAAAAATATTAATTACAGAGGAGGAAACACAAATGGCCATTACCCATTTAAGAAAGTGGTAAGCATACTTAAGAATCAGGGAAATGCAAATCAAAATTACAATGAGGTTCCACCTTACTCCAGTCAGAATGGCAATCATAAAGAAAACCAACAATAGTTGCTGGCGAGGATACGGAAAAAAGGAACCCTCATTCACTGCTGGTGGGATTGCAGGCTTGTTCAACCGCTATGTAAAGCACTGTGGAGACTCCTCATGGACATAGAGCTACCAATGGACCCATCTATCCCTCTACTTGGCATCTACCTGAAAGATGTCACACCCCAGCACAGAGACATTTGTGCAACTATGTTTATAGCAGCCAAATTCATAATAGCTAAGAATTGGAATCAACCCAAATGCCCATCCATGGAGGAATAGATGACAAACATGGTATATTTACAAGATGGAATTTTACTCAGCTGAAAGGAAAAATGACATATTGAAATTTAGAGAAAATGGTCTGACTTGGAGCAGATCTTACTAAAATGAACTCTCAAAAGAATAGAGAGCCAAACACAGCATATTCTCCCTTGTATGTGGTCTTTAACCAGGCTAACCATAAACTCTATGCAGACCAGTGGAAAGAAATGAGAGGTTATGAATGAGGGGTAAGGGATGGGGGGAGGGGAATGACTTAAGCATGAAGCTAAACCAAAATGGGTTCAAAATCATAAAATACTCATGTGCATACTGTAACCTCTTGAGCAAGTAGTGGACATCATCTGGCAAGAGGGACTGTGAATAGTAGGGGAGAGGGTCTAAGCCTGTGAAAACTGGATCAGTCTGACAATTCCTGGTCCCAGTTCCTGGCTCCTTCCCTCACTGAGCTTTTGACCAAAGTGATCCATGAGGTTTCAAAAACAAGACAGGATTCTGTCAAAGCTCTTGAATGCCCACCACAGGCCTGAGGTAAGATCCTGTTGCTGAAGAAACCACAGCACCGAGAGACCCTGCAGGGTCCAGAATGGTAACCAGTCCCCAGATGGTAGTTAGTGAAGTGCTGGAGGCACTGCATAAGCTGACAGGGGAAGCTGGTCAACGATAGTTGGAGCAAACAGAGACCTGATATGAAACGCAGTCTGCCGCCATGAGTAGGCTGAACACACTTCCTATTGGCAGAGAACAGCGAATCAAGAAATGAACACTTGTGCAATGGAGGCGCCAAAGCCTGGGGGTGTCAATCAACAGCTTTTTATTTGGCCAAATAATCCATTCAGTGACTGGGAGCCCTTAACTGGAAGTGGGGACTCAGGTCGAAATGCACTGGGAACCAAAACTTTGGGACCCCAAAGAGAAATGCACTTTACAAGTGATTTACAACGAGGCTACTAACAATAGAATCTAGCCAATTCAGAAATGGTTAACCTGTACTAATCTCACTCTCTGATGGAGCTTCTGTTTGTATTTTTCAGAAGACAGTGAGAGAGCTGTGGCTCTTCCAACCCTACCAATGAGCTGCAGGCCGATAGCTGACTTCCTGGCAAGAGATGAGCCACCCCAGACCTACCATGGAGGATCCATCTGGAACCCTTCAGAGTGTGGTGGAATAAATAAGAGACCTATAACCATAACCAATCAGTCAACCCAGGATAAGCCAGCGAGACAGACACCAAGGATCTTCAACACAACCTAAAGTAGAATTAAAGAGGCCCCTAAGACCTCAACAATAAAGTAGCTTTAATACTCACCCACCATGACTCAGGGATCTGAGGGAAGAGGGGGCGGAAAGACTGTAAGAGCCATGGTGGGGGAGAATATCCAGAGACATGGCCCCCCCTCAGTATTATTAGCATTGATCTGAAATAGTACACAATTAATTAACCCCTACACTCTCTCTCCATATATATAATCTGTGTACCTTAAACACTTGACTTTAAATGATTTAATTGCTGCCATAAAGTAAAAGAAAACATTACAATATTAACACATATAAGCATACGGATCAAATGATAACAATAAAGGGTTTTTTTAAATCTGTGTAGTATTTTGAGTAGGAGATAACATAAAACTGCCTTAGTGAAGATCCTAAAAAATACAATGGTCAGACCAAAAAAATGTAAGAAATTCGGCCAATCACTGGTTCTCTTTTTTTTAGTAAGAAGAAACAAAGGCTTTAAATAAAAAATGGAAATAAAAATACTGTGCAATAGGAAATAAGGAACAACCTCTCACAGGAAAGTGATTGAGACATACTTGATCAAAATTCATCTATCATTGTTTTTCTGGCCTTCCACATGAACATATGTGATGCCTAATGGAAATCATACATTATCAGATATGAATCCTGAAGATATACAATCATTAGAGAAAGACAGTTGACAGTTTAAACAAGAAATATAGCATGCCTTATTTTTAAAGACAAATCTATTAAACCTTAGTCTGCACAGAAGTAAGCCTCAATTACACAATCACAGTGGGTTATGGATGATGTGCTTAATCCTCTGATAACTTCTTAAAATGACTAGAATTCTGCTTCTGAACCTGTCTTCAGACACTGTACCACTTTCTTTTGCATATTTTCAAGATAGAAAATCTTCATCCCTAAAAAGGTAATTTTGCTTTTCAGAAGCAGATAAAATTCATTTGAAAAAGAGTTTTGAAGTTTGTAATACTATTGGATCAAAGATTTTAAAATAAAAATTTAACTATGATAGTTTTTTTTTATTTTATAAAATTGGCTCAAAGGCCAGATGTGCTGCTGCATGACTGAATCCCAGTACCTAGGAGGCACAGCACAGCAGGAGGATTGCTGGGAGGCCAGCTTGGTCTACACTGACAATGCCAAGCCAATCCAGGGAACCCTATCTCAAAAACCCCCACAAGATAATTAGTTATTCAATTAATTAATTAAAAGAAAATGTAAGTGGTTCAGAATTTAACTGTAAAAACTTGAAAATTTTAAAATATTTTATTTATTCATTTTCAAGCAGAGAGATACAGAGAGAGAGAAAGAGAAAGAGAGAGAGAGAGAGAGAGAGAGAGAGAGAGAGAGAGAGAGAGAGAGAGAGAGAGCGCACCAGAACCACCACCTTGTGGGTCTGGCTTATATGGGTCCTGGGGAATTGAACCCGGAGCCTTAGGCACTTAAGACAAGTGCCTTAACCTCTGAGCCATCTCTCCAGCCCAAAACTTGAAAATTTTAAGACATGTTGAAATGCCTTAGATTTCTATTAAATTTTAAGTTAATCTTTTTATTACATACTTTTCATTTATGGTTTAATTTAAATGCAATAAATATTTGCATATACTATATATCTGATACTACACTGAGAAGTCCTTGCTCTTATTCTCAGGAGTTTATAAGCTTGGAAAGGAAGACATAATTATACTTATGTGTATTTGCCAATGTGATAAAAAATGGAGACTTTGGACAGAGACTGTCTTCTGAGAAGACATGACAGCTGAGACCTGAAGAAAGAGCTGGAGATAATGGACCAAAAAAGAAGTACAAAAAAGGCAAGATAATTAAATATTATGAATTGAAGAATTAAAAGGAACCCTAGAATGCACTGGAGAGTGATAGGTGATGAAAAACATGAAGAAAGGTCAGTACAGCTGCACCATGGTGATTCCAAACTTTGGCACAGAGTGACTTTCACCTCTCTTTTTAAAAAGAAGAATTTTCAAAACAGCCTACAGAACCATGGGTTTCATAATGGAATTTTCATACATACTTTATTTGTATTCATCCCCTTGTCCACTGCCTTCCTCATCTAGCCCTGCTGGAACCCCTCCAGCATCTCCCCTCTGCTTTCATATTATATGTATTCCATTACCATCTCTTTCCCTCCTCCCCACTTCAGATCTCTTCTTTTCTCATAACCTCCTTTTTTGGCCTGTTACACACACACACACACAAAATTATGATCTGCAAATGAGAGAAAACATGGGATTTGTCTTTTTAAATCTTGTTTCACTTAACAAAAGAATTTCCAATTGCATCCATTTTCTGCAAATGTCATATTTCATTTCTCCAAAGTGTATGAAATTCCATTGTGCATATATACCACATATTCTTTACTCATTCATCTTGGTGGACACCTGTTCTCATCCTACTTCCTTGCTATTGTGAATAGCACTGCATTAAACATGGGTGTAAAAGTATCCCTTTGGGCGCATACCCAGTAGTAGTGGCATAAATGGGTCATATGGTAGTTCTATTTTTAGTTTTTTTTTTTTTTTGAGAAACGTCTATACTGATTGGTTTCTCTTTCCCCACATCTTCACCAACATTTGTTTTCTTGATAGCCATTCTGACTGGCATGAGATGGAATCCGGATGCAGTTTTAATTTGGATTTCCCTAATGGCCAAGGATGTTGAGCACTTTTTCAAGTATTTATTGGACATGGCATTTTATATTTGGACAACTGCCTATTCAGTTAGTAGCCAATTTATTGACTAGGAGATGCTTTTGGGGTTTAATTTTTGTAGTTTCTTATATATTCTAGAAATTAACTCTCTGTTTGATATATAATTAGGATATATTTTCCTATTCTACAAGCTATCTCTTCACTCTGATAATTGTTTCCTTTACTGTGCTGAAGTCTTTTAACTTCACATAATCCCATCAATTCTCAGGTTATTTCCTCTGCTACTGAAATTTGATTCAGAAGCTTTTCGCTATTCCTTTCCAATGGTTTCCTTAGCAGTTTCAAATTTTCAGGTCTCAAAAAAAATTTCAGTTCTCATATAAGTCTGAATTATTTTGAGTAGATTTTTTGTGTAGGGTGATAGAAAAAAAGCTAGCTTCATTCTTCTATATGTGGACTTTTGTTTTAAATATGTTTGACACCACTAAAGAAAATTAGGTAGATGATTCTGTATGGGTTTATATCTGGATTCTCTATTTCATTCAACTGGTCTATGTGTCTGGTTTGTGCCATTAACATGCTGTTTTTATTGCTATGTTGCTGTTTTTGTTGCTATGTTGCTATAATATAATTTGTGATTGTATAGCATGATACTTCCAGTATTGTTCTTTCTGCCTTTTTTGTATTCAGGGTTTGTTGTACTTCCACATGAATTTTAGGATTGGCTCTTTTTCTGGTCTTTGAAGAGTATCATTGGAATATTGATGGCAGACTTTATCACAGCATCGATGTGAAGTCATCGCAGGATTTTGAGAACACAAGCACATAATCATCACCTATCATTAAGCAGATACGTGCTAGCTCTTGAGAAAACAAAGTAGGAGACAAAATTAGTACAAGGTTATACTGATTGCCTTGAACAACAGTAGAGAAGAAATGTTGAAAGATTCAAAATATATTTCAAAGTTAAAAACTTCCAGGACTTGATAAAGGCCAATCAGAAAGGGATTAAGAAAGGAGAACATGTCATATTAACTCCCAGATTCCTGGCACAGCAATGTGGTGATGTGTTGAGTAGGTATCACTAGATATGCATTAAGTGTGAAGGAAGGAATAGAAGAGAGGCCAAGCTCAATTCAGAACGTTTGAAATTTTCAACAAGAATATTTACTAACAACTCTGTTCTTAGTATTTCCAGAAACTGAAATCTGCACTCACTAAGTTCTTTAGCAATTTCATTGATCTTCTATGATAAACTAATTTCCTTCGAAATCCTTCTTTTATATCTTTCCAACATTGAAACAACTGATGCATATAATTATAGTATCACCACCAGCAAACAATGAATCATCACAATTGATGGTTCTCATAACCTCTGCATTAATTCTACTGTCATGCCTATTGTATTATATTGAAATTATCTGTTTTTAGTCTGAAATGGTCTGAAAGGCATAATACTGTTTCTTTCTTGAATTAGCAGCACACAGTAGTTATCTAGAATAAGGGCAGTAAAGGTTGGCTGAACTGAACTTTAATTATTAGGATGACATGTTTTATTTCTGACTGAAGTAACTGTTAGATATTTTATAGAATTAAAAGTATGTGAAGTCTAAAGTAGCTTGTGCTATTTTACATCAGATAAGCATATCAAGTTACTGGAAGACAAAATCAAGGAAGTTAATTTAGCTCATACATACTACACTATTCTAAAAATAGACTTGGATATTTTAAAGAACACTAACAGAATAAATTATAATTATAAATGATAACCTTTGTATTAGCATTCACTGCAGATGATGGACATGAATCAATAGTGCTATTACATACAAAATGACAACTTTTAGTGTCATTTCACCTGAACAGCAATTTGTGTATTGTAAGATGACCGTATAATTCATTTTTAAGATCAAATTCTAATATATGGTGCCCAGTCACATTCAGTCATTAAGTGAGCATGGCTTTAAACACTGAAAATGAAGCCATAACATAATCATTTCTTACACTGTGAATTCACTATTGATGGTACTCAACAAGATCAAATTAGATGCTTTATCCAAACAAAATTTAAAGCACAAAGGATTAGGACATATAATATTATCTTTATATTATAATAAAAGAAATAATTCATAGGAAATAATTCTTAGGAAAATTATAGTAATATATAATGAATCTCAGAGCAAAACTGAGAAAATTACAAATAAAGTAATAAATTCATAATCATATCAAGAGATTAAAAGACCTCCTAAAACTGATATATTTAATAGATTAATAATTAGATTTGTGATCACAATTAGCAAGATAGATATAATGGACATTTATAATGGCAATGCTACCACAAGAAGAAAATGAATATTCTTCTCAGCATTCTTTTCACCTTAGGACACTTGCCAAGCCAACGAGAGTGGAATAGAAGATATTCTTAAGTTTTCAGAAAACAGAAAGACCAATTATTTAACCCATAAAGTAATATTGACATAGCTAGGTATTAAACACCAGCCACACATTGTGCTTCCTGACTCCTTAAGCTACACCTGAATGGAATGTAACGAGAAACAACTCAGAAGGAAATAAACTCCATTCTTGTGGAAGCAGTAATCAAAATCAGTGGCAATTTCCTTTCCTTGGTAAAAATATTATATATTCTTTATACATTTGTTAGAAATTTGGGCATTTCTTCCAAGTAGGGGCATTGTCACCTATCCATCAACTGACTCCTTAATGCAGCTCAGCCTTCACCAAAAGACTCAGGAGACTAATGCTTAATGGGGGCACAGACAACTGGTCTCAGAACACATCCTAAGAGCTATAAGCATTCACAATAAGAAGAAAACAACTAAATGTTGGATCAGCTTCATGGAAAAGGGGTCTTAGACCAAATCTTGAAGAAGGTTAAGTAGAAAGGAATCATTAAAAATTCCTATTAAGACAGGAACATGAGCCAAGAAACTGTGATCCCGGAACTGAAGACTGAAAACCCCTCTCTCTTTGGTAATCACAGCTGAAGGACTATGCACTTACATAATAAGTTCATTAATGGAATTCTTTGAATATGAAGGCATATGTAATTCAATGAATGACAGAGAACTATGTCTTCAAGATATGAATTAATCAAATAACACAATAATGAAGATAGAGCCACTTCTCTAGTAGTAAAAAGAGAAAGAGGAATGAGGAAAACAAAATAGAAACACAATTTTAAAGGACTTAGGTTAATGAAAAGTGGATGCAGAAATCATGTATACAGAACTGAAAGCAATTGGAAGAAAGGTAGGGGAGAAATGACTTAGTCAGGTTTTGAGCAAAAAGCAAGCAATGAATGTGCAAACAATCAAACTAAACAAGAATAATATGGATCCTATGAGACACTGGTCAGTTACTGAAACTTGGTAATGGACCCTTCCCCAAAAGTGGACACTAATAGCACTTACTTTTTGAGTTGTTGGAAGATTCAATGAGCTAACTAAATTAGAATAAAATTTGCATAATATATGGAATCAATAGGTATTAGCTATCAATTCATGTTAGCGTAACATATGGGATCAGCAAATAGTAGCTACCGTGATGTGCCTTAGGTGTGGCTGAAGTCTAACCAGAGCTGTCTGAGAGCCCAGCGGGAGACACACAACTGCAGCCTGCCTGGACCAAGATGGGAGACTTGGCGCCCTTGCTCAGCTGCTTCTTTCATAGGCATTTTCATTACTTTTCATATGCAGTCGGTTTGAAAAACCCTACTCTCTCTTTCCCTATTAGTTCAGAGGGGGGGGGGGAGAGAGAGAGAGAGAGAGAGAGAGAGAGAGAGAGAGAGAGAGAGAGAGAGAGAGAGAGAGAGTTAGTTTGGCCATGCCAGGGCTTCCTGCCTCTGCAAATGAACTCAGACACATGTGCCACTTTGTACATCTGGTTTTATGCAGATACTGGGGAATCCGATCCAGACCACCAGGTATGGAAAGCAATCTTTTAAAACTGCTGAGTCATCTCTCTAGCCTTATAGAATTTTTTATAGGCAGAAACTACTCCATGTCATTTTAAGTGAAAACTAAAAAATCAAATATATCTTACTTTCTACAGGAGAAAGCATAAACAATAAAGAACAGTATAGACTGTCTAGCATTGGGATTAGTATTTTTCTCTACATTGAGTCAATCAAGTTCATAGTGGGAGGAAATTCACCTTCCTAACTGTTGCACCTAGGTACATGGCAGGTATTAAAGATGTACTATATGCTATGTAAACACATACAATCATAACTTATGCTGCAAAGCAAACATGGAGTAGCTGGGATCAAAGAAGCATATTACGTACTTTTAGATGATCCTAGTCTTCTGTGTCAAGAAATATAAAGTTATTAGCTGTTATTGAAAGGAAATGAGATACAGGCTATTGTTACAGAAGATACTTGAAGCAGACACTATTAACACTTAACCACTGCTGAGTGAAAAGTAGTACTGGTAATGAGTATAAAGAGCCCAGTTCATGCTGGAAATGTAAGCCTGAAAGAAGAAAATCTGTACGATAAAAAAAATGCTCCTTAGCATAGGAAGAGGTGGGAAAGAATAATACTTTTTGGTATTAATACTAGCTAAATATATAAATATAAATATACAGTATAAAACTGTATGAATGATTCCTTTTTCTTTAAAACTAACACCTTCAAAGTGCAACCTCACTGGTTTAAACTTCTAGTAACTTATTAATCAGTATTACACACAGTTCAGGAGAATCAAACTTTTCTAATCATGGGTCACAACTAAAGCAGCACTATAAAGATAAGTCACTAAATCTTACAAAACAAAACACTAAACAAAGAGGTATACACAACAGAAGATGGAACATTCAAACCAAATATATAAATATTTACAATTAATTTAAATGGTCTGAACAAAATAAAAGTAATTGATTTGGAGGAATAAGAAAACACAATGTAGTATATCATGTTCCAGAAGCATATTTTATATATAACTTACAGATAAAGGGAAAAGAAAAGGTATACGTGAATATGTTATCATAGGAAAATTGGTGACCCTCCAAGCATTAGATATATTTTGAAGAAAAAGAATAGTGATAAAGGAAATTATAATAATAAAAATGTTAACAGATCAAAAATACAAACAGACCTAAATGTATTATACTTAAATATAGCAAAATATACATTATTTTCAACATGAATTCCCAAAGCATTCAACAAAATAAATGATATGTTTTGGTAAAACATGTCTTAATAAATAATCTAAAAAGACGAAAGGGATGCTACCTGACCTCAATGAAATTTAATTGTAACAAAAAGTTAACACTAAAGTATACTTAAACCATTAAAACATTATCTATAGAACTTGGAAAAAGATAAGAAAATCACATGGAAAATTCAAAATTACTCTACAGAATAATGAAGAAAGTACATAAAAATTTGTGACAGGTAGCAAACACAGTGCTACAATATAAGACACTAAATCTTACAAAATCAAAGCAGAAAGGTTAAAAGCAATTACCAGCTAGGAATTGATGGTAGAGGCCTGTGATGCCAGCACTTGGGAAGAAGAGGCAGAAGGATAGCAAATTCTATGCCACCCGGGGCTCTACAGAGTGAGTTCAAAGCAGGCCTGGGTAGCTCACACAGTGAAACCCTGCCTCAAAATACACCCCCTCAAAAAATGACCCAAACTACATGCTAAAAGGTTGGAAGAGCAAATTAATAAAAAAGTAAGCAGAAGGAAGGAAACAGGATAAAAGGAAGGAGAGGATATTAAAATAATCTAATGATTATAATTAAATATTGATTATTATTAAATGAGGCAGGCACATTTAAAAATACCTAAATCTGATGAACCAGACTCAATGGAAAAGAAAAGAAATTAAATGAACACAAAAGAAGAGAAAGCAAAAGAAAAGAGGAGAGACATTAATTCAATCAGGACTGACTCAGAGGATATCAGTTAGCCCACTGATGTGAAAAGGAACATGAATAACTACAGGCCCATCAATGTGGCAGCACAAGTGAAATACATTAATATCTTCATAGAAAAATTAATTATCAAAGCTGGTTTTAAAAGAATAGAAAATCTAAATATGTCTATATTTAATAAATAATTTAAATTATTATTTTAAAACCCCTTCCTATTAACTAAACTATAGATACAACTACCAATTTACAACTCATCAAATGAAGCCAATGAGGGGTTAGAAAAATGGCTTAATGGGTAAGAGCTCTTGATGAGCAAGCCTGAGGACCCGAGTTCAATCTCTAGTACCCACATAAAAAAAAAAACATTGCTGTACATGCCTATACCCCAAAAGATTTGCTCATACAATGCATCTATTTATTAATAATAAAGATATTAAAAGTTTTTATTTCTTTATTTGGAAGCAGAGAGAAAATGAGGGTGTGAGAAAGAGAATGAATGAGAATGGACACACCAGGGCCTTGAGCCACTGCAAACGAACTCCAGATGCATTCACCACTTTGTGGGGAATCAAACTCAGGTCAGGTTTTTGTAGGCAAGTGACTTAACCACTGAGCCATTTCTCCAGCCATCTTTTTACTTTTTAAGACAAGGTTTCATCAACCATATAGCCAAATAGGTCTTGAACTCACTTTGTAGCCCAGGCAGAATTTGAAATTGCCAGTTTCCTGCCTTAGCATATTGATCATCTGGGATCAATGCCACCAAGTTAAGCATTGAAAATATTTATTTACATAAATTATATTTTCTCCAGTAAAGATTTCAGCTTAATTTTGCTTATTTTTTAAAGTTTTTAAATACTTTTTATTTATTCATTTTCAAGCAGAGAGACAGAGAGAGAGAGAGAGAGAGAGAGAGAGAGAGAGAGAGAGAGAGAGCGAGAGCGAGAGCACCAGGGCCACCACCTTGTGGGTCTGGCATATGTGGGTCCTGGGGAATTGAACCAGGGGCCTTAGGCACTGGAGGCAAGTGCCTTAACCGCTGAGCCATCTCTCCAGCCCAATTTTGCTTATTTTTTGATCAGCTAGTAAGGAAAGGATTTAATAATTATATTTCAGTACAAAATACAACATAATTATATATTCTAGGAGTTAACATGAAATATTTTTAAATCTAGAAATAATTTTAACATGCTTATTTTTATGCAATTGTCCTGGTGCTTTCAAAATGTCTCTAAGAATATACTTTTCAAATTTAAAATATTACATTTATCTAAAGTGATTATAACTTTGAAGCTAGCTAAACATTTTAGGGAACTTAAAAGTATTTAGTGCATGTGTTTTCATAAAATGGCCAAATATTTTTAAAAATCTCATCAAGCTAAAAAGCTTCTGTACAGACAAACTTACCATACTCAAAGCCAATAGACCACCATCAGGTTGGAGTTAATCTTTTCCAGCTGTAACACAGATAGAGGTCTAATATCTAGAACTTACAAAGAACTCAATAAATTAAATAATAAAATATCAAACAGCCCTCTCACAAAATGGGTCTCTGAGCTCAACAAGGAATTCTCAGAAGAAGAAATACAAATGGCCAATTCTCACTTAAGAAAATGTTCAACATCATTAATAATCAGGGAAATGCAAATCAAAACAACAATGAGATTCCACCTCACTCCAGTAAGACTGGCAATCATTAAAAAAATCTACCAACAATAGATGTTGGTGAGGATGTGGGGAAAAAGGAACCCTCCTTCACTGCTGGTGGGAGTGCAAACTTGTACAACCACTGTGGAAAGCAGTGTGGAAGCTTCTGAACAGGATGGATATAGAACTACCAGTTGACCCAGCTATCCCTTTACTGGGCATATATCCTCAAGACTCCTCATTTCAGCACAGAGACATCTGCACAACCATGTTTATAGCAATTCAATTCATAGTAGCTAGGAATTGGACCTAACCTAAATGCCCATCGCTAGATGATTGGATATCAAAAATGTAGTACATATACACCATGGAATTCTACTCAGCAATTAGGGAAAATTACATAACAAAATTCAAAGAAAAATGGATGGATTTGGAACAGATCATACTCAGTGAACTCATACAAGAACAGAGAGACAAGCGCCACATATTCTCTCTTATCTGTGGCCCCTAATCAGGTTAAACCGAACTGTAAGTAAATATGACTAGTGACTTAGGTGAAAGGCAAAGGAGACAGAAGGAAATGGGGCAGGTGTGGAAGCAACAGAGGGGGGAGATGTACACAAACCTAAACTAACAATAATCTGACTCCATAGAATCCTATCTTCTGTACAAAAAGTTCTGGAGGTAGATAGGGCCCAAAACCGGGGGGTGGGGTGGAAGCCTACCTATGATACAAAGGACACTGACCTTTGGCTCCCTGACCCAGCAAATAGTTACCTCCCACAATGAGCTGTTGATCAGAGTGACCCACATGGTCCCTAAAACAAGACAAATTTTTGTCACAGCCCTTCAATACCCACCTCAGGCAAAAGATAAGACCCTATTGCCGAAGATTCCACAGACTGATATCACACAACAATGAGAGGCCCTGCTGAATCCAGAATGAAATCAGCTCCTAGATGTGCAGCTTGGGTAATGCTGAATGGTGTTGCATGAGCTGCCAGGGGAACCAGACCAATGATATCCTGAGAGAGCAGGAGGCATCTTCAAGTTATACCAACCGGTGAACTGAGAGTACAGAACACACTGCTATATGGCACAGACAAGCAAGTCAAGAAGTGCCCATCTGTGCATTAGTGGCACCCAACCTAGGTGGGTAATCAAAATCTGGCTAATTGGCTTTGAGATCCGCTCAAAGGCTGGTAACCCCTGATTGGTAAGGGGACCCAAGCCAACCTTGAATGGGGACCAAGAACCCAATCTCCACAGGGAAGTCATCACTAACCATAGGTCCTCAGAAAGGCAATACCCGCCAAAGCTCACCACCCTAGCAATATTTGTCTCAATTGACCAATAATAATCTCACTCTCTGCTGGAGACTCGGCTTGTATTTTTCAGAAAGTAATGAGAACCGGGGACAACCAAACTCCAGCAAAGGGACCTGATTTGATGGGAGACATGCAAGCAGGAGACAATTCACCTCCAACTCACCATTTAGAGCCCTAACACAACCTCTAAACAAGTGAGATGACGAGCAAAAGAGCTATTCCCACAGCAAGGCAGATAACCTAGAGAAGGACAATGGAGAGAGGCACCAAGGGTGCCAAAAATTGTCCAAAATACAAATTTACAGACTCTTAAAAACCTAATAACTATGAAAAATTTAAACTCACCCACTATGACTCAAGGAAATTTGCAGAAGAGGGGGCAGAAAGAATGGAAGAGTCATGGGTGGGGGAGAATAACTAATGCATATGAAGGATTGTCATCATGAATTTAATGGCTTTATCTAAGAACCTATGATACTGAGCATATTGTTGTATTAATATAAATATAAAATATTTTAAAAAATCTAAGTATATCAACTCACATAGTACTAAATATTTATGTTCTGGCTCACATTCCCTTTTCAGTCACACTCACTGGGGATAGGAAAATCTCTTCATTACAGCATTTTTTTTTTACATGAAACTAATAATATTAGCAGGGCACATAAATATATGAATCTTTGTGTCAATTCTTGCATAGGGAATTATATGAACAAGAACCTATAAAGTATGTTTCACACTGCTTCACAAATTTATCTAACATAACTTGGTTCATGTACAATACACTCATAATAAATAGCTATACTTGAGAAGGCGAATAAACCTAATATTTATTTATAATCAAAAACTGAGCTGGGCATGGTGGCACCTTTAATCTCAGCACTCACTCAGGAGGCAGAGATAGGAGGATCACCATGAATTTCGAGGCCACCCTAAGACTAGTGAATTCCAGATCAGCCTGGGATAGAGGGATAGAGGGATAGAGGGATAGAGGGATAGAGGGATAGAGGGAGATCCTATATCCAAAAACCAAACAACAACAAAAACAACAACAGCAAAAACGTGAGTATTAAACAGACCAGAGATTTATATAGCCAAAACAAAGTAAATTTACAAAAAATAAGTTCAAAGTGTACATTTTATGAGAAAAGGTGGTAGAACAAAAGTACATTTTTAGGTAGTTTAAGTTTTTAGTTAACTCAGGGGGTGATTGTTTTAGCAATTATAAAGAACATGGGACCTGGAAGTAGTTTCAGAACTAATGTATTTTTCTTCTCCTTTTTGCACAACAATGTATTAAACACAGCATATAATATCATCCCTTCACCTGAAATGATGAAGTTTTGGTCACAGCTTGAGGTGAGGACATTAAATACAGTAGCAGTTCAAGAAAGGATATGATAAGGAGACGGTACAACTGCTGGGAGGGGTTCTCACTGTCCACTGTCCATGTGGCCTTGGGTGAGTAACTAGGGTCAGTGAGGCAGTGACTCCATGGTGCCCACATTTATATCATAATACCTATATTTAGTCATAAGAAATAAGAATGGATGCATATGCCTTTACTCATGATCCTTGTCTCTGGGACTAATTTATGGTCCATTTATTTCTTAGACTACTAGAATACTTACATGAATCATAAAGACTAAAAGATTAATACTAAAAATTAAAAGAATCAGAAAAAAAGTTTATTTCTGAAGGGAAAAGGAGAAGACATTCCAAAATGTCAGATGCATTTTCCTCACTTCATGTAGAACAGAACTTGAAATCACAGTTGTGAAGATGGACCAGACACCCAGTATATTCAACTTAATACTTATAGCACGGGCTGTGGAGATGGCTCAATACTTAAAGGCACCTGTTTGCAAAGCCTGTTAGTCCTGGTTTGATTCACAAATACCTACAAAGAGTCAGATGAACAAAGTGGTGCATGTGTCTGGAATTCATTTATAGAAGCATGAGGCTCTGAACATCCTTACATTCTCATTCTCATTTTCTCTTCTTCCCTACCTCCCTCCACCTTCCTCTACCCTCATAAATAAATAAAAATATTTTTTAAAAACAAAAAAAGTACTCATAGCAGTTACTCCTTTTAGAACAACTGCAATTCTTACCTTTGCAGGTTCTAACAATGGCTCTGAAAAAGCCACTTTGCTACACTGGAGTACTGTTTGTACACCATTTCAGATCCATCTAGTCACACAGCTTTTTGTATGCTCCTAATATTTTTTGTTGGATTTTACCTTCCATGTTTTAAATAAACATGAAGTTCAAACAAACATGTTTCATTCACTTGAGGTTTTTTGCCAGCAAAACTTTGAGGTTTTTTGTTGTATTCCACACATTTCCCTCCTTAACCATTCCTTAAATTTTAGATTTAGGTAAGACACTTTCTCTTTTCAGAATGTCAATAATCAGCTGAGCCTGGATACATGCACTTATAATCCCAGCACTAAGGAAGCTGGAGCAGGAAGATCACAAGACCCAGGCCAGTCTGAACTACATAGTGAAATCCTCAAAGAATCAAAGGTTATAGAAATGACTATTTTCCAGGAGTCATATGAAAAATAATATCTATAACAAGAATAATTCATCTTTCAATTACTTAGAAATTCAGTAACAAACATACACACATGTTGTATATATATAACATGTATATATATGTATATAAAATGTTTCTGTTACTGAATTTCTAAGATATATGTGTGTATGTGTGTTCAAGTATACTTCAAGCACATATATAAAAATAAAAAGTATCTGTACAATAGGAAGGTAGAAATGGAAGATGTTAGTCTTCCTCTTGCTGTCTTGCACAGTTTCACAATATATTTATTTATATGTGTAACTAATATTTGTATAATAACGTTCTTAATCCTTTCCTGCCTTGCCCCTTTTCTCCCATTGTTTTTCATTCATTACTCCTTCCTTCCATCCAACATTGGTTTTTGGCTTAAACCACAGTTTCAATAAGATATAAAAACTGCATTAGTCAGGAAGGAAGCTAATAAGCTTCCTCTCCTCAAATGTCATTACAGACTTCCTGAATAAACCAGAAACACATTAATTAATTTTTTAAAGTGTTGGTGCTGGTATAAGAAACAAAGAGAGACTGCATATTTCATTATGATTAAATCCATTTGGAACAGTGAAGATTGGATATGAATAAGATTTATTAAAACATCCTGTACATCTATAAAACATAGTTTGTTCGCAAAATGTATAGGTATTTTAAGTACACTGTTAAAAAATACGTGAGTCTCACCCAATTCACTCAAAATAATCCATAACACATTTTATTAAGACAAAATTCCTTATACATCTACTTTTGTCTGAAATGGATATTTTTGTACAAATTTTTTCATTATCCATGATCAGTGGAAAGGATATACAAAATCTGTCTGTCTCTCTCTCACACACACACACATGCTTGCACGTGTGTGTATATTTTAAATACATAATTATATTTAGTGTCATAAATGGTACATATTTTATTTACACATGTTCACACTATGAATATAGCACATAGGTTCTTGTTATGAGGATCATGCTTTATTGATTTAATTCTTTTTTTCCTTTATATAAAATTGCATAAAAATTGCTTCAAACAAAGTAATTTTAATTGAAGTTAGGAAATAATCAGTCTAACTTAAATTCAAGGGAAAATATGAGAGTTTAATCTTTTCTGTTTTTTTTTTGCATGACAGTTTACAGGCAAGCTGGTAGTTTATATATTTGACTTTAGTCTTGAGATTGCTCTAAACAACTTATTTGGTCATTATAGAGAAAATAATTGCCATTCATGCTAATTTGAATAATATATGTTGACTGAGATGAAATGTAGTAAAAACTGAGTTCTCTTATTTTTTAATGATTCTTAACAGTATAGATACTGAAATCAACTCAATGTTTGTCAGTTTCCATTGAATTTTGGCCATTTTGATAGTACCATAGTACAGATGCTGAGATAGAAAACCATAGGGAACCTACTCTAAATTTCATCTGGCTAATAACCAAGTTTCATTCAAGAGATTTCTTTTTCTAATTTCTGACTTATTTTGCCCAAATAAAATCTTTTCGCCTTTTGTAAGCCATGATTACAACTTCTTATACAACAAAGCCCTCCTCTTCAACAATATATTAGAGTATTCATAGAAAATTAACTCAATTTATTTTTTAAATCAAAATCAACCAATAAAACATTATTTTTAAGTTGTAAAATTAAGAGCAATTTCTTAAAGTAAAATTTAAAAGTATGTATCTTTGAAAATAAAAAACATACCTCAATTAATTTATAATACTTCCTCACAGTCATAACTTTGAATGTAAATGGTCTCAACTCTCCTATAAAAAGACACAGGATAGCAGGTAGGATCAGAAAAATGGACCCCTCCATCTGTTGCCTTCAAGAAACACACCTTATCACTAGAGACAGTAACCTACTGAGAGTCAAAGAGGGAAAACAATTTTCCAGGCATGTGGGAATAATAAATAAGCAGGTGTAGCTATTCAAATATCTGACAAAATAGACTTTAAACTGAAAGCAAGAAAAAAGGACGATGATGGCCACTTCTTACTGATCAAGGGAACAATACAACAAGAAGACATCACTATATTAGCTATGTATGCACCAAATGCAAGGGCCCCTCAGTTCATAAAGCATAAATTACTCAAAAGCAAAGCAGATATAGATGCCAATACCATCATAGTAGGAGACTTTAACACTCCACTGTCATCCCTGGGCAGATCTTCCAAACAAAAGACAAGCAGGGAAATAAAGTTGCTCAACAGCACCATAGATACAGACATTTACAGAACATTCCATACCAAGAATACAGATTACACATTCTTCTTAGCAGCGCATGGAACCTTCTCCAAAATTGATCACGTACTTGGGCATAAATCATCCCTCAGCAAATTTAGAAAGATCAGCGTAATCCCCTGCATCTTTCCAGACCACAATGCATTAAAACTAGAAATTAACAATGGAAGAGGAATCAAAAATTTCAACAGATATTGGTGACTGAACAACTTGCTCCTGAACAATGAATGGGTCAAACAAGAAATCAGACAGGAAATCCAGAACTTCCTAGAAACAAATGATAATGAGGACACAACATTTCAGAATGTGTGGGACACAATGAAGGCAGTCCTAAGGGGGAAATTCATTGTACTTAATGCCTACATAATGAAGACAGCGAGGTCTCAAATCAACCACCTATCATCCCACCTAAGGTCATTAGAACAAATGGAAAAATCCAACCCAGGAGCTCCAGATGCAAGGAAATAATTAAGATAAGAGCCGGGATCAATGACTTGGAAACAACAACAACAACAACAACAACAAAAAACAATTAAAAAATAGACAAATCAAAGAGTTGGTTCTTTGAAAAAGTCAGTAAGATTGACAAACCCCTGGCCAATTTAATAAAACAAAGAACTGAAAAGGCCCAAATCAAGAAAATCAGAAATGACAAGGGTGAGATTACAACATATCCTGAAGAGATTGGAAGTATCATCAGTTCATACTTCCAAAACCTATACTCCACAAAATTAGAAAACCTGGAAGAAATGGATAAATTTCTGGACACCTACCAACTACCAAAGCTGCCCAGAGCAGGTTCAGATACTAAACAATCCTATCACAATCACAGAGATTAAATCTGTGATCAAGAACCTTCCCAAATGGAAAAGCCCAGGACCAGATGGTTTCTCGGCCGAATTCTACCAAACCTTCATCATAGAACTGAAACCTCTCTTTTTGAAGCTTGTTAGGGGCATAGAAAAAGAGGGCAGGCTCCCAAACTCTTTCTATGAAGCTAGCATAGCCCTAATTCCTAAACCAGGCAAGGATACAACAAGAAAAGAAAACTACAGACCCATATCCCTGATGAACTTAGATGCAAAAATCCTAAATAAAGTTCTAGCAAACCGAATACAAAGCCACATCAAATCTATTATACACTCTGAAGAAGTCGGCTTCATCCCAGGGATGCAGGGATGGTTAAACATACACAAGTCAATAAATATAATTTACCACATTAATAAACTTAATCACAAAAACCACATGGTCATCTCAATAGATGCTGAGAAGGACTTAGACAAAATTTCAACACCACTTCATGTTTAAAACCCTGGAAAGAATAGGCATAGACGGCCTATACCTCAACATGGTAAAGACAATATACAGTTCTCCTAAAGCACCAATCATTCTCAATGGAGAGTGACTGAAGGAGTTCCCTCTTAATTCAGGAACAAGACAGGGGTGTCCACTCTCACCACTGCTTTTTAACATAGTGCTTGAAGTTCTAGCCCAAGCAATAAGACAGGAGAATAGCTTATAAAAGGGATACAAATCGGAAAGGAAGAAATCAAACTCTCTCTCTTTGCAGATGACATGATCCTATATATATCAGACTGAAAGAACATTATCAGTACACTCCTGAAGGTGATCAATGCCTTCAGCAGAGTGGTAGGATACAAAATTAATACACAAAAATCAGTAGCCTTTCTATATACAGAAGACAAACAATCAGAAAAAAGACATCAGAGAAACGGTCCCATTCTCTAAATACTCAAACAAAATCAAATACATGGGAATATCACTAACCAAGTTAGTGAAAGACTTATATAAGGAAAATATTGAAACACTCAAGAGGGAAATAGAGGAGGATGTGACAAGATGGAAAGATATTCCATGCTCATGGATAGGGACAATCAGTATAGTAAAAATGGCAATCCTGCCAAAAAAGATTCAACTCAATGCCAATAAAAATCCCAACCTCCTTCTTCACAGACATTGAAAAAATAATCTCAAAATTTATCTGGAAGGGTAAGAGACCTCGAATAGCTAAAACTAACCTGAGCAAAAAAATTACGCAGGCGGTATCACCATACCTGACTTTAAAACATACTACAAAGCCATAGTAACTAAAACAGCAAGGTATTGGCAGAAAAACAGACAGTCTGACCAGTGGAATAGAACCGAAGACCCAGCCTTTAATGCAAGTAACTTCAGCTTCTTAGTCTTCGACAAGGGTGCCAACAATGTAAGCTGGGCTAAAGATAGCATATTCAACAAATGGTGTTGGACAAATTGGATAAACACGTGTAGAAAATGAAAATAGACCTACTCCTTTCACCATGCACAAAGATCAACTCCAAATGGATCAGAGACCTCAATATTAACCATACAACTCTAAACATCCTGGAAGAAAAAAATAAGAGGAACCCTACATGAGATAGAAATAGGGAATAAGTTCCTAAGCAAATCTCCAGTAGCCCAGGAAGTGTAACAGTCACTTAACCAATGGAACCTGATCAGACTCAAAAGCTTCTCTACAGACAAAAACTTCGTTCTCAGAGTCAATAGACCCACTTCAAACTGGGAGATGATTTTTGCCAGCTACAACTCAGTCAGAGGCCTAATTTTCAGAACCTACAGAGAATTTAAAAAAATTAAAATCAAAAAAGCAAACTGCCCCCTCACAAAATGGGGCACTTATCTCAACAGTGAATTCACAGAGGAGTAAACACAAATGTCCTTTTCTCACCTAAGAAAGTGCTCAGCATCCTTAAGCATCAGGAAAATGCAAATCAAAATGACAATGAGATACCACCTTTCATCAGTCAGAATGGCAATCATAAAGAAAACCAACAACAATCATACTGGCAAGGATGCAGGGAAAAAGGAACCCTCATTCACTGCTGGTGGGACTGCAAACTTGTTCAACCGCTATGGAAAGCAGTATGGAGACTCCTGAACAGAATGGACATAGAACTACCAATGGACCCAGTTATCCCTCTACTAGGCATCTATCCACAAGATGTTACATCTCGACGCAGAAACATTTGTACAACTATATTTACAGCAGCTCATTTCATAATAGCCAAGAATTGGAATCAACCCAAATGCCCATCCATGGAGGAATGGACAGCGAAACTATGGTATATTTACACGATGGAATTTTACTCAGCAGAAAGGAAAAATGACATATCGAAATTTAGGACAAAATGGTCTGACTTCAAGCAGATCTTACTAAGTGAACACTCAAAAGAACAGAGAATCGAATGCCACATATTCTCCCTCATATGCGGTCCTTAACCAGGATAACCGTACACTCTACAACGAATAGTAGAAAAATTTGTGCGAGGTTATGAATGAGGGGTAAGTAATGGGGGGAGGGGAATGTCTTAAGCAAGAGGCTAAACCAAATTAGGTTCAAAAACACAAAATCCTCACGAGCATACTGTAACCTATTAAGTAAGTAGTGGGCGTCGACTGGCAAGAGGGGCCATGAGTGGTAGGGGAGAGAGTCTAAACCAGTGAATAATTTGATCAGTCTGACAACCCCCGGTTCCAACCACCGGTTCCTTCCCTCACTGAGCTGTTGACCAAAGTGACCCATGAGATTCCAAAAACAAGAATTCTGTCAAAGCTCTTGAATGCTCTCCCCAGGCCTGAGGCAAAACCCTGTTGCTGAAGAAACCACAGAATTCCATAGACCAGCATCAAGAGGCACTTCGAGGTCCGGAACGGTATAGCTCCCAGAGGGCAGTTAGTGTAGTGCTGGAAGGCACTACACAAGCTGCCAGGGGAAACTGATCAATGACTGCTGGAGTAAAGAGAGACCACTGACATGAAACACAGTCTGCGGCCATGAGTAGGCTGACCACACCTCCTACTGGGAAAGAACAGGGAACCAAGAAAGGAGCACTTGTGTAATGGAGGAGCCTGGGCCTGGGGGAGACAATCAACAGCTTTTAAATTTGGCCAAATTTTCTACTTAGTGAAGGGGAGCCCTTCTCTGGAACTGGGGATTCAGGGTGATAGGCCCCGGATCCCGTACTCTTGGGCTCCCAAGACAAGATGCACTATGGGAGCGATTAACGGGGAGGCTACTAAAAAGAGAATCTTGGTAATCCAGAATTGTGTATATTTGTTAACCTACATTGATCTCAGTCTCCGATGGAGAATTATTTTTCAGGATGCAGCGAGAGAGCTGTGGCCCATATAACCCTACCAACCGACCCTTAGGCCGATAGCTTAGATCCTGGTAAGTGATGAGCCACCACAGTCACATTGTGGAGTATCCATATGGAACCCTGCAGAGAATGACGGGATGAATATGGGACCCACAGACATAGCCATTCAATCAACAAAAGATAAGCCAGTGAGACAGAAACCAACGAATCTCGACACAAAAACCCCTAAACTCACAATACCATAGCAGCCTCAATACTCACCTACCACGACTCCGGGAACTGAGCGGAAGAGGGGGCGGAAAGATTGTGAGAGCCGTGGTGGGGGAGACTATCCAGAGGCATGGCACCCCTCAGTAACAACATACTAGGGCCAGGAGAACCTGGCTACATACTAGACTATCCATGGTCCCCTATCACAAGGACTGATCCAGACGTCCCACGGAGGAGGATATCCAGCTGATTGGGGATGGGGGGGGCATTGGGGAATTGGGGATTACAACTCATTGTTTGCCCACTAAATAATGTATAACTCATTATGGACAATAAAAAAGGAAAAAATTATAATACTTAATGAGTCTCCTCACTTACACCCTTTCTCAAATTGTGTTTTAGGGGACTGCTTGAAAATGCAGGTTAAATAAAAGGAATTAAAAACCTCAAAAACGGAGCTGAGGCTCTGAGTCAGCATGAGCATCTGAGTTCAGATCCCCTCCATCCATGTCAAAAGCCTGTAATCCCAGTGCCAGGGATGCATACACAGGAGGGTCTCCAGGGCTGGGAGGCTAGATTGTTCAGCCAAATCAGGGAGCTCCAGGTTCAGTGAGAAACATTATCTCAAAACAAGGTGAACAGGGTAAAGGAAAACACCCAACATCACCTCTGTTCTCTATACATACATACCACACATACATACACATGTGTACATGTAATAGACACGTACAGATGCAAAAAAAACCTACTTGAAGATGTTTTTAGTAGTACTGTTAAAAAAAATCACTCCATTTTTTTTCAACCGACAAACAAGCATTTTACTTATGCATTATCCAGAATGAGCCATCTTCGTTTGCCTGGCCAAATTCTCTTCTCATTCTAATTAGCTTTGACTTTTTGCATTGCTATCCTGACCAACTACTAGTTGTTCTTATCAATAACATAGTAACACATGGTCACTGTACAGAACAAAACCCAGAAAACCAAAAAACAAGTAAGGAAAAAATCAAATGTAATCTAATCACGGAAAACCATCTACAATTAAAACTTTCATATAATTGTTTAAATAAAACTAGATTAACATACAAACTATATCAATTTGTAAAGTGAGTTTTTTATATATATTCTAAATGTATTCTAGTTAGCTAATTTTTTAAAAATATTTTTTATTCTCATTTCTGTTTTTCCTATTTAACTAATTTTTATTCTAATTTCTGTTTTTCCCATTTTCCCCTCAAGGCTTTATTGCTTTATTATTCTAACCCGGATGGGGGATATCTTTGGTTTTACGGGCCCTAGTGTCTTTACTAGAATCACTTAATTCTTGTATAAAAGCTGGCAGAGACAAATGGGAAGTCTCACTGAGAGACAGACATTGTGAATTTCATTTTGTTGCATTTTAGATGGTTTCACATTTCTGCATATATTCTTAATGTTTGTTCTGGTCACCACTCATTAACTTGGAAATAGTTCATTTTTTTGTTCTTTTAAGACATTTTAGGTCACCATGGAAGCATGTAATTTATGAACAATTATTCTCTGCTATGGTAGCAGAGACCTCGAGCGCATGCTTCAGCTTACATTCTCTCTGCTATGTACTTTCTATGGCACCCAGTAATGCCCCCAAATGAAGCACCTGATACTTCAAAGGAACAGCTTATAGTTCTTACTCCACACCCAAGATCAAGTTGCTACTAGATCTGGTGTCTGTTGAGGTCATTCCCCTTTGTATCCTTCCATGGCAGAGAGTACACATACAGAGAATTCTTGCTCCCCTCTGTAAACACGTTGATCTTAACATCATAACGTTTTATAACCCTAATGATGTGCAAGCTAAACACTCCATAGCTCCAAATGTCATCACAAGAGGGGTAAAGATTTCAACATTATGAGGGACACACGCATTCAGTCCAAAACCATATATATATATATAACATAATTATTCAATGCATAACTTATAATCCTAATACTTTGCAGAGTCTTGACACAGTAGGTACTACTCAAGGATGAATCTTCATATACGTATGCTGCCAAATACAAAACAGCACTTTCAAACTGAATTTGTAACAGAAATCTATTGATTAAGATTGGACTACCCTTTGGTAATTTGCATAACTTTCTAAACACAATGGTGCACTTTTATTCTGTAGAGAAGAAGAACAATTAATATTTTAAATGGAAAAGCTTATGTTTTCTTTTTGTTTCAATGTACCTTTTTATGTACTTGACAAAAAATCTTCATCAAACTAACTGGCAAAGAAAAGGATGAATTCTACAGAGTGGTAGTACTATCTATATTTTTGTGAGCAGTCAAAATAAGACATCTGGTTTCTTAAACAGTGTCATGAAAAGTATATAGAAAGAATGTTCATCAAAATAAGCATGCTTTAAAGATGCTTATAAAATATTATATATATATATTATACAGAACAAATAAAGGATATGAGTTGCATAATATAATTGTACCTTAAATTCTGAATAACCAAATTTCACACTTATTTTGCTTTCTTATAAACTATCACTTAAGCACTTAAGCACAACTCCAAAAGGTATCATTCATTTAGATATACAATTTGCCCTTTCTAAATCGATGCCAGTATGTCAACCAGAATGTTTATATAAAAACCATGAGAAAAATCTTCAGGTAGGGCTGGGGAACAGGGATTTCCCAGGGCTTGCTGGCTAATTAGCTGGTTTGCTGGCAGAATCAGTGAGCTCTGGGTTCAGTGAGAATCCCTGTCTCCAAAAACAAGGTGGACAGCTACTGAGGAGACACCCAAGGTTGACCTTTAGCCTCAAACACACACCACACATTTGACCCTCAAACAAATAAGTAAACAAAATCCTAAGGTAAACTTTTAAACAAGACTATGAAAAAGAGTTTCTCAAAAATAAATATTTTTGATAGCATTCTAAGATATCAGGTTAGTCCCCTACTACCCACCTAAAATTATCAAGGAAGCCCCTCCATTTAATTCCAGTGGAGGGGGGAGGGGAGGGCAGTGGGGAATTGGGGATAACAACTCATTGTTTGCCCACTAAATGTTGTAACTCATTATGGACAATAAATTAAAAGAAAAAAATAAATAAAAAGAAAGCAAAAGTATTGTGAATAAACAAATATTTAATTATTTTGTGATTTCAAAATATAGACTATAATTTTAACAGTTGTCAAATATAATTTTATTCCCTCTAAAAACCTCAATAAATTAAGTAACAAAGTACAAGATAGGACCAAGTAAGTCTTTATTATGTGCAATGGTGAACTGAATAGCACTCAGTATTATTGCTATTAAGTTTTTCTATCATTTCTAGTATTTCCCACTACCTTTTCTTAAGCATTAGTAGTATTAGGGATTGAGCCAGAATCTTGTGCATACTAGACAGTTGTTCAATCACTGAGCTATATCTCCAGGCATTTATTTTCAGTTTTCAAAAAGGCTTTGGAATTTCAAAGATACAGATAATTTTTGTATCTATTTGCGGTAGTCAGGTTCACGTTGCTGAGATAAACATCTAACCAGACACAGTTTATGGAAGGAAGGATTTATTTAAAGCTTACAAATCCAGGTGAAGTTCAATCAATAGCAGAAGAACCTGGCTCTGTTTCACAGATCCAAGAAGAGAGAGAAACCACCAAGAGTCAGCACCACACACGTGAGCAGAGCTAAAACTGCTCTGCACACCTTTAGGCTTTAATTCAGATCCACCCCAAATACATCTTAGAGTTGTCCCCCAGGATCGACTAACTCCTAGTAACACCTCCTCCAGTAGGTGATTTAAGGAGGAAGAGACTTAAGCAGGATGCTCAACCTTGATCAAAAACACTTGAGGCTATAGGGGACATACAATCACATTCAAACCACCACACTATTAAAACATTAAAGTCCTGAAATTAATGATCAGTTAATATCACTGACCGTTTCTCTACTAAGAAATGGCACCATGCCTATAAACTCCTACCAAAACAAAGGGCAATAAACTTTGTTTTGAAGAAAACAGTGAAAACCTGGAAAGCACCAAATTTCATCAAAGCAAAAACAGCTGACTGCCTATCATGAGATGACCCACCATACATCTACCAGGGCCATGAGACATGACATAGGAAGTGGTGATTTAAACATGAATGCTGTTCTTACTAAGGAAAATGAGATTGGAGAAAAAAGGGGAGAGACTGAAGAAGGATTGAAGATGGAGAGAGCCCATGATTGGAGATCTTCTGAAGTCTTAGCCAAATACCAGTCTTCTGAAATTCCTTTGGATCAGAGAACACAGGGAAGGGTTCCACTTGGATGACACTAAATGGGTCTTTAGAGTAAAAAGGAGCACAAAGTACAGCAGGAAATTTTAATAGTATCTAATAAATTGAGAAAGAAAAGGATGGCTATATTTTAAAACATTTCCCTATATTTTTAAAATTATAGTAAAATATCTATGAGCTCTCACAAAAGTAATGAGCTGCTGCAATCATGATATTCAATGCAAACATCACATAAAATGTGTTAGTCCTCTACATGTTGAGCCTCATCTAACCATTATATTCAAACATAATTATTTGGGAGTAAATGAAATATTTTAAAAAATGAACTAGGGAGGTAAGGGACTTAATTGCTTTTAGGTATATTTTAAAATGATTAATTACACAAGAACATGTATACATATCCATATCTCTATGTATATGTGTATATATATATATATATATATATATATATATATATATATTTGATATAGATGTTAATAGCATGCGAAAGCCTCCACACCTCCCTGTCATTACAGAGTAAAATAACAGATGAAGGATTTTTCTCCTCTGCTCAGAGTCTCCACACCTTATCATCATGCCAAATCTACTTTGTTCTATGGAATTAAATCAGCAAGGTCCTTAAAAAATTCACGATGAAACCCAGCTCTACATATATAAGCAGCAGCTAATACAGTAATGATTTAAAAGGCACATCAGGCTGCTTTTTGCTAACAGGTTTTTAAAGATCTTCTCACAGGTAGAGCAACAGCTGTTGCTGAACAGTTCTAATCGCCAGAGAATTTCTCTTAGCACAGTTTGATATCATGGCCTAAATTCAAAGTGACATCAAATTAAAGCCTGTTATTGTAATAATCATGGCAGGATAATGTGGCTTAGGAAAACTTAAAGTCTGAGTCCTCAAAATTAATTCAATTATCTTATCCTTGACTGGCTATTTCTGTCTTATTTGAATATAAAATAATGAATTTATCGTGTTTAAATTTTTGATTAAAAACAAGACTCCCCTTGAAAGGATAATAAGTTAATAATAAAATTTTACAAGTAAGTGATGTGCTACCTGTACAGCAGAGGAACCAGACAGAAAAACTCTATTTCTGGAGGTGAAGTATTTAACTACTATTTTAAACAAAAACTGAAAATAAAATTAAAACACCTACTGGTAGTTAAAATAAATCATGAATTCATATACCCCTTACACATAGATATGGAGAGAAGTCCTTACATCTAATTCTAACAATAATAGGTGTTGGAAGACCAGTAGCATAGTGTCAGAATTCTTAAAAATAAAAATAAAGTATTTGAAACAAGTAAAATCAGGCAAATTTTATCACTTTTATTAAAATAAATAATACCACATTTTGGATACATGTATCACTATGTAGCCCAGGCTAATTCATAATTACTCAACATCTTTCTAGATAGCAGCTAGTCAGAGTTCCTTATAGATAACAGGCTAGATTTGTCTTGAAGCTTACTTTTCAGAGTAAACATGTAGGACTTTAGCTTTTACATGACACCATTTTTTCTCTCCTTTATGACCATTCAATTATTCCGAAGATAGACTCTTGCATTTACTTAGCTTTTTCTATAAACCAATAAATCAAGCTTTTCTATGTGTGTTAGTCTATTTTTTCTTTATCTTTTATATGGCTTTACCAAGATGCCTACAAGTACAGGGGAAAATGCATTTTGTAGCACTCTAATAGATCAAGGCTAATCGGCATTCTCCTTAAGAGATCCTAATGATATCCATGTTGCATGAGAAAATATTACGTGGTAGAAAAATGTGGGCAGAAAACTTTAAGCTACAACATGATCGTGTTTGTAAGTGCAATAAAGAAAGATCTGGAAGGATATAGAAGAAACCAGAAACAGCGCCTACCTCAAGGGGAAGTGTGTGACATTTTAAAAGTAGGCGAGGTTTACTTTTTATTTTTCCTACTCCCTATTGTTCAGCTAACCCCCCCCAAACTCTGATGTGTTATGTTTTAAATCCCCCCACGAAAAAGAGGACGTCAAAACTAAAAACAAGCAAATTAGTGTGGAATGATTCCTTCTTACTATACCTGAGTATTTTATTCAATTACTTGAAATTCCCAGTTAAGTTTTTCCTAAAGAGCTGATGTCTAGTCAGTTCTCTTGATTACATTGATTTTAAACTTAAATATGGAATTGGTTTTATTTGTGGAAATAAAATATTCAATAATATCTGACAGTAAGTCTTAATAGGCAAAATGTTTCCTAGGCTGCCTGCTGTCTTTTCCTACCAGAGTTTTCTAATAAACTAAAAGAAACTTAAATTTCAGTGATACACTATTACAAAGGGAAGTACCTAAGGGGGAAATGAAAACTTAAGTTTTTTAGCTAATCATGGCACTCCATCTATTTCAAAATAACATTTTTAGGACTTTCCATACTTTCTAGGTCTTCTACTTCAATAAAGTTCATTAGTTACATACTAAGTTATTAAACACTATAAAATTAAAATTTTCAATAAATAGCAAATCATCAATTTGAGAAAATCAATGATATGCCTTAAAGCACAGAGTCATCCTGGACGTTTAAGGAAAAGGGCACTCTATTCTTGTACCATCAGTTTTCACTCTATGGAGTTTTTTCTGTGTCTATGTAGATGTGTATGGTATATGCAGGTGAACATATGGGCAAATGTGTTCCACCATACACATTGTATGTGTGTGCATCTAGATGTGTACTACCATACATGTGTGCATATTTACATAGGCAAATGTGTGCTATCACACACATGTGGAGGACTGAGGACAATTTCAGAGTATATATCCTCTCATTCTGCCCTACTTAACATATCTCTAGATACTGGTTACTGCAGAGTTGCAAATAGAACCTCCTATTGCCATAGTGCATTGGATTATAGACACATGTACCTTGAGTCTGGCTTTACATGTGTACTGGGGAACCAAACTTGGGCTGACAAGATTATAAGCAAGCACCTTTATCTGCTGAACAATCTCCTCAGCCCCTCTCTATAGTTTTGATGGCCCACTACATACCCACTTTCTAAAGAATGTGAGTTAATAGCTTTCTAGGAAAATACTAAACAACCAATTAATCTGAAAATAAATCTGGGTAACTGCAGAAATGCAGTAACTACAGGAATGTTCTAAGTTTTATAGCAATAGTTTAGCACCTCTGGGACAAGTGTTAAGAAATAAATCTGTTTTGGTTGCTTATGCCAGTGAATTCCTTTGTGGAAACTTTCAAACCACAGGAATTATCCAATTTGGAGGCTATAATTCTCTTAGAAGATGTACTTCCCAATTAAGAACTACATCACAGAAAAGCACGTCAAGAAACATTATGACTTCATAGATAAATCCAGAAAGATTTAAATGGTCCTTAAGAAGGTAGCTTATTTACATTAGATTAAAATATGTAAGTATGCTCCAGCAGTAAAGGTATGGTCTGCTGGCATAATGAAAATAGTGACCCATAGGATCTGGGTGTTCTGAAGGGAACTTTAGAAGTTAACGCAGGAGGCATAAAGGAAAAATCTTTGTTTTATAGAGCTAAAGTGGTTTTTCCAAGGACATAGTCATAAACAGCAAATTTTATTTCAGCTCTTTCTTCTCTAAATATGCCTCATTTCTATTATCTCTAAAATGTCATGCTAATCAGACAATGCCATCTCCATAGGTGGAGGCATATAACTGACATTTCAGGATAAAAAGGCTCAACATATACACTGCCATCATTTCTCACACCTCTATGACAGCCACCTCACACTGTACCCATCAGCCTAATGGGATATTCTGTTCCACAGGGATGAGAATGAGAGGTTCTTTTCTTCACTTCCCTATAGATTCACAAAACTGGCTACATGGATTTTTAATTATCAAAGTTTTCTTTGAAGAACATCCTTATACTTCATAGAAATCCGACTGACATACATGTATCTGGTTGCCCTACCTAAACAACCATGGCAGTCCTCTGCTGATCATCCTGAGAGCATTACTCAGATTATTAAAAATATTCTTCTTTCCAACTGATTATCTTTTAAACAACAGACTAAATTTCTTATTCATACTTGTAGAACTTATGTTTTCATCTAGAAGAAGAAAGGTTATTTTCTGGGCTATCCTACAAGCCAGGGGCCAAGGAAACTTAGTAAACCTACAAGCTTCTGATAATGTGCTAATGCCACCATGCACAAATTCTGAATATATGATCTCTAAAGTTTCAAAGGAAACATATTAGTACTCATCATATTCTGAACATTTTGTGAACTACAAGCTTGTGGGTTCTCACAGTCCTGACATTAGAACACATGAAACAGTGTGAAACAGGCATGTGTCCAGCCTGGTTCTAATGGGGTGTTCAAACCAGGTAAATAAATGTGGTTCATTCTTGTGTGTTTAAGTGACTACTAATGGGATATTTATCAAGTTGTTTGGACCTAACTACTTAATATACAGAACCGCTATAATTTATCTATTTCTACTGAGAGACCCAGGAAAGCATAGCTAAGGCAATGAGGGTTCTGGGAACTGAGACAATTTCAGAAAGGGCTGATATAAAAACTGAGGTGCATGTGCTCTGAATGCCTTAAGCATTAAGGAAAACTCAATACAATGAAAAGACATAGATGTACCTAAAAAGTAAATCAATTCAAAGATCTTATGTGGCAATTGAACTTAATGGCAATATTTCTGTCTTTTTATGGAATTTTTATGTTGGGCATGAAATCGAGGGCCTCACACTAGCTAAACAAGTGCTCTACCACCCACCTATGTGACCAGCCCACAATATTTATTTTTGTTATTATAAACAACTCTATATAATCCAGTTTTAAAAGAGTATTCTCCTGTTAATTAAGGTGAATGATGAATATAAATCTTCCCTCTCTGAAAGGCTGACTTGTCTTAATGTTAATCAATATAAACCTGAGGCTCTTGGTAAGAGATACGAAACAGTTTCTATGTCTTTTCATTTATGAAAGGCTTATATCTTCTGTTATTTTACATGGAGACAGAACAAGAAAGTATCCGTTAGGAAGAACTTTCTGACTAGTGTTCCACAGTAAAGTCAGATAGCAAGGACAGATGCAGGATATGATAAACTCAACAGAATAAAGAGGGAAACAGAGGGATAATAAACAGAGGGAATAAACAGAGGGAAAAAATTAGAGGGGATGCAGTCACATGTCTCGAAACAGTAATATTTATAATTTCACTTACAGAAATCGCAATTTCTGCTTAACTGTGAGGAGGAGGAGGAGGTGGGGTGATGATTCATGGTGTTTCTATACAGGAGCGTCACCCTTGCTTCTATTGAATCTTTTCTCTTGGCTCTGTGGGTTTCTGTTAACATGTTATAGCTGCCACAGAATTCCAAGGTAGAAAGTAACAGATTTATATAGCTAAAGTGACTTTTCGGATCATCTAGTCAAACACCTTCGTTTTACTTTTAACTCAGATGTCAGCTCAAGCCGTGAATCAACCCTGAAGCCTCCTTGTACTGCTAGATATCCTTGGGGATTATCTGCTCATGTTTTCTTCCAGCTTTGACTCTCGTCCAGCTTCTGACCCTTAAGGACTTTTGATCACACTGGCTGCATATCTTGCCTTTTTCTCTGCTACTTAAAGACATAGACAATAAGAGCCTGAATTGTCATCAACTGCTCACTATCAGGTAACAGAATATTAACATGTTTACTAAGAGCACAGTAATGGACTGTCTATATGACCTATAAGATCCTTCTATTGGATTATTAGGTGCTCTAAGTAGAAACATAGAATACAGATTTTGTTTGTGACCATTATTTTTTCTTTCATTTTAGATTTGAGACATTAAATAGTCTGAATAACTTCAAAATGAACATAATTATGTAGAAGATTATCATTAATTAGCTATGCCTTAAATATTAGTGTACTGGGATGAGTGAAATCAGAAAAGGAGCACCATCAAATCAGCGTTGACTACTAACATATGGTGTCATTGTGTGCCCTTGCCTTCTATCATATTAACAAGGCATTTTTCCCATCTACACCTTAAGTAGGAACCTCGTTAAAATGTTTTCACTCATAACTACCTTGACATTGAGCAGATATATAATGTAGTGCACAGAGCCTCAGAATGCACAACCCATAAAAAGATAGTTCTCTTCCATTCAGAGTCTACTAGGATTACATAATCATTCTAATAATAAAGTGAAGGGGTATGAACACAAAGTGTTGGCAGACTAGGCACAGAAATGCTTTTCTCCTAAATCAAATTTCAGTGTTTTAGTTAAAAACTGGACTAATATGAAAACCACTGTGTATTTTGACTTAGCGTTGGCTTTCTTTGGTTTAGCTGTCAACATTTTTTCTTTTTCTTCAGGCCCCACCTAGAAGTAGGTAGTGGTAAATGTTTGTGGACTCGAATGGACCTTGGAGTTAACAGGTTTCTCTACTGTCCAGATGTCTAGAAACTGTGGCTGTTTCTTCTGCCCTCTAGTATATATCACTCTCACAGCAAAATCCCATCTAATAACTGTAGAGTTAGATGGATTTCACTATAAAGTTTTTAAATGTAGTACATCTTTACAATTTTGTTTTGCTATTTTGCTTCATATAGATGACAATTTCATGAAATACAAGATTTTATTTTACTGAAAAATCTGATTTTCCCGATTCTTATCTCACCCTTCATAAGAATTCAAAATTTCAAAGTGAAAGCTGAAAAGACATAAATCTTGTTTGTTTTACAGAATCTTTCTGCAAGGCCTCTTGAAATAGTATGCTTTCATAATACATTAAACATTATTTACAGAACATTAACTCCTTGTATTAAAGGGTAAAGGACAAACTGGTAACTGGCTGAGTCTTTGCCAAATGGAGAACAGTTAGAAATTAAGACAGAGCATCTCAAATTTTAAAATTATGTTTACTTGCAAGTTTTTTATGAATACATTTATTGTGCAAAATAATTAAATCTGTAAAGCATGTTAGGTATGAATTTAATGACCATATGTTTTAATTAATTTGAAAACTGTTGCTGGCAATTTGTCTGGACAGGAACTGGCAAAACTATTTATTCACCAGGTAGTGTCTAGGGGCTATTTGAAAGCTTCTGTTCCCTATTGTGAAAGCTTTTATTTGCTTATTAAATATGTGCACATGCCCAGTGCCTGCTGGACTGCTGGCCATTTATAATCACAGAATAACAACCATAGCTTCCATAGCCAGAATACTCGCACACCTGAGGATGCAAGAAGGTAAAATGAAACTTAGAAACATCATCTCTACATAATTCTGAATTAGAGCCACACATTTTAATATGATGCAATCTGCCTTTCTTATTTTGCTAATTCTTTTCTTATATCTTGACACACAGCATTTTCACTCTGCTAGTAGATTTTCTTTCCCTTTTCTTATTTTATATTTTTGGGATGACTCCCTAATTCCACTCAAGCTTTTAGTCTTGCCTCTCCACTGGGTCCATTGGACATTTTGACTGGATGTCATTGTGTCTTCTTAAATTCAATGTTTTCAAGTTGACTATTATCATCCTGACGTATCAGATTCAAAGAAGAAAATTCATTATGAGAAACAAGAACCTTGTCCTTTCTTTGATAATTCATTCATTTTATTCCTATTCCTTCATGAACGGCAACTGTGATGCTTGGCTCCTTTCTTTCACTGTTAATGTTTCTTACACTTCCTTTTCCTCACCATCTTCCCAGTTGTCAGACCAATATTCCTGATGCACTGTCCTTTCGGGAAGAAATACAAATTCCTTTACCTGGCCTGAATCAGTTCAAAATTATTACTTTCATGATCATGTTTACTGTTCAATTTCTACTTGGATTTCCTTCAGTCATGTACATTGTCCTATGAATCTACATTAAAGCTGTGTTCAAAAACATTTCTTTCAACTAATCTTTCTCAGTCACATGGCCTCAGAAGTGTTTTACTGAGTTTTTGCAATAATCCAACACTAAGAAATTTATTCAATCCTTTGAGATTCTACCTAGGTACTATTTTCTTGATAAGGCATACTGTGATCCCATCAATGAATGTACTACTATATAGAGCTTGCCTTAATATTTTCATATATAGCAATATCTATTCACAAAATAAATGTTAATTATTCCTATAATGCATTACCTTTTAGTAGTTATAAACTTCTAGAAATCAATCAGTGTGTTTTTTCTTTATTTTTTCATAGTATTCAATGCAATACCTAATATATTTGACAAAAACATTTAATAAGTATGGAATGATTATCTTGCTGTAGTTATTTTGAATGGAAGACAATGTAGGATAATTACCCAAAGCAGACAGTGTTTTGTAACATTGTCTTTGGTGTTAAGACAGATGAGGAGAACCTCCATTTATATGACAAGTGACCATATAACATAAGCAATAGGCTAAGGAATCTGAGACTCATTTCCTGATCTTCAAAATAAGAAGTAAGTTTTTATTCAACAATAGCATAGATGCATAAAATTATATATATATATTTCTAACACATTTTGTTTCTTATTTATGTGGTATTAATATATTGCTTTTGTACAAGATTATTAATACTTAGAATTAATAGCTGGAGTGCTTTGTCTGTCTTTGTCTCTGGCTTTCTGTAGTAAGCATATCTTTTAGTAAGAATTTTCCAAATTTTAAGATTATGAAATCCAAGTTGCAATGGCTAGAAGTCATTACAATTTTTATTTTATCTGTGTGTTTTTGTGGTACTAGGAATTTAACTTATGGTTTCACACAAGCTAGGCAAACAACCTACCACCAATTTATATCCCTACCTCATCATTTTTATTTTATCAAACAAAAATCTTTACTAGGAAACTAACTCAAACCTGGTACCTAGTTTGACAGTAACGGACAGAGTCAGGACACATATGACAGCTGTAATCCTTTCACTGCTATGATTTGTTCTCCTAAACACTTTTGTCTTTCACCATTCCTTCTCTTCTCCTTTTACACATCTCTTTTAGACATTTTCTTTCCCACTTAATATTTCCCATTCCTTGTTTCCATGTGCTTATTATATTGTATTGTTATATTATATTATTATATAGAATAGGAAAAATCCAAAACAAAAAAAATATTTAAAATCAATCACACAGTGGCTAACGTCAATTTATGTTTCTGATCATGATAGGTTCTGTAGTTTTTCAAGCAGTAAGGCTTTCTGTGATCTCTGAGTGGTAAGAGGACACAATGAGAAGACAGGGACCCCAGTACTTGGAAATTTAAGCATCTTCTAATTGGAACTTAAAAAGAACTAATGTGATACTTTTGTATAATTTTTACTGTGTAATTGCTAAATAAAGGAAAATTCAACCCAAATGATAAATGATGGAATTCTGACATCTGTTACTACAGTTTTGAATAGTTTGTGGGTTTACTCTTAGCTCTGTCTATCTGGGTTTAAACTGAGGCTGGACCACTTATCATCCTGTAAGATCTTGGGCAATTCCCTCAATTCACTAAATCTTATTTTTCATTATAAAACAGGCTAATAATATTTATCATACAGAAATGTGATTATAATAAATGTTGTGAGCTCTGTAATATTTTTATATAATCTGGCAGATAGCAATTATTTAATAGTGTTCACTGTTAATTTTGCTATTGCTACTATAATACAAACTTCTTTTACAGATTTAACATCTCTAAAGAATCTGAAATGCAAAATACATCAAAATCTAAAATTTTTTGAGGACTAACATTACCCCAACTAGTGAAGATTCCACATGTGATTTCACATGATGAGTTTTAGTCAGAATGCAGGCATACTGAGAGTTTATATAATTACATCCAGGCTATGTGTGTGAAGTGTGGAGGAGATATAAATGGATTTCAAGTTTAGACTTGGATTTAATATCCAAATTATCTCATTGTGTATATAAAAATAATCCTCCCGCCAAATTCTAAGACCAAAACACTTTATTTAGCTAGTTTGTCCTCATACTGGATTATCTCTGTCCTGTCCCCTCAAATTTGCCATTTGTTTGGCTCTCTATAAGCAAGTTTATGATCAGAAAAATATAGTCTGAAATGTGAAGTCAATCAATTGTTTCAAAAAGAAATATCTCAATTACCTTGAACTTCATTCTTAAAGTCTACTTTTAACATGAAATATAAAAAAACCCCTCAAAGATAAAGGTTAATAGATTAAAAAACTACAGAAAATCCATATCAGTACAATTCTACATCAGAGTACACCTTTGCTTTTCTTAGTTTTTCTAACGGTTTCTAAACAAACGGAGTCTCAGAGTAAATAGCTTTTCCCTTGGTATATGAGCTCAGTTTGTCTAAGCATTAGGTTAAAGCTCTGGTTCTCTTCTCTAAGAAAAGTTAACTTCACAAAATCAAAGCAACTCCCCTGTGTTTGTAGTTGAAATACAAGTGCTGTTATTATTTTTCCATTTAAGAAACTTTAAAGAAAGAGTAAAAGTAAAATAGCTATCAAAATGTCTTTGTTTTTATGAAATATATGTTTCAAAAATTCATAATATCTATGACATATTAAAATTTTAATTGTTTAAAAATTTGACAATTTCAAAGGTAATTTTATAATTCACAAAAGAAGGCATTCTTCTGAAAACAATATCATTCACTCTGTTTCTCTTTTATCTCTCTCTGCTTGTAAATATAAATAAATAAATAAATCACAGCATTGAGTATCACTGTATGCTGCTGAGTCTGATGATTCTACCTGGAAAAAAATAACTAAATCTGAATGAGGTCATGGAGACCTCTGAAAGTGGACATGACTATATTTATCTTGTTTCCAAAATGCATGCATATTTCATCCACACAAATAAACTAGTACCACTGTTCCCATTCTCACTTCTGATTAGGGTTTCTTGAAGTTCTTTCAATATGCAGAAAAGGAAGAGCAGAAGAGAAATGGTTTGCCAAAAGAAATAAAGTATATTCAGGCCAGTGTTCAAGGTCTTAAATGCCTTGTTTAAAAAGCAGGGTCAGGAGGTACAGCTGTATAAGTGACTGACTCTACATGAATCTACCAAACAAGAGCTGAAATCAGTACCCGCATTTTTATTTTAAAAAATGGCATGCAGCTCAGCTATAGAAGACAGCATACGCGAGGCACTGGGTTCAATCCCAGCACCAAAAGTAAAGGATGTTCTTTTCCTATCAATATGGTATTTCAAATCTTATGTTCTTAAATTGCCTTGGATCTCTACATTTAGGGTGACGGGAAATGTGTGAATAGATGTTATCAGACTCTAGCCAGAGATTTTTAATGAAGTTATCAGGAAAAGAAGTGGGAACTGTGGATCCATCAGGTCAAAAGTATAACCTAACATGATAATAAAACAGGTATCATCTGTGACCATAAACAAGTAGGCCATATATGCAGGGGGCTTGCTCAAATGTAGAAAGCTAGAAACAGTATTACTCTCAACCCTATAACAACAACAAAAGGGTATATATTTAAAATATGCCAATTTCCTGATCTCATCAGAGAGCTCATTCTATAGAGAGACAGACACCTTCGAGGGAAAACAGGACATGCACCCTCAACAGGTGAAGCAGTTGCCAGATGGAACACAAGCTGCTGAGAACTAACAAAGGGCTCAGGGCTACTCAGTTACTAGCGTGAGAACTCCGTATCTTTGAGGACCAGAAATGCCAAAGGAATAATCATCCACACAAAGACTCTTCCACATACCTAAGAGGGGTGCTCACTCATGAGAAATGCTAGGGAGAGCAAGAGACTGAAGGATAGCATCACATAGCAGGCCCAGGGGAAGGAAGTGCAGATACCACCAGAAACACACACACACACACACACACACACACACACACACACACACACACACACACACACACACACAAAGCTCCACCCAGTCTCTGGCTCCTTTAAAATGTGAAAAACTTTAAGCCAGTGTAAGAAGAACAAAAAATATGGCAGCCCTCAGAGTTCAACTTCCATATGGCAAGGTAAGAGATTGGAAAACAAAATCTAATGATAGGGAAAGGCTAGGAATACTTCTTTCACCAATACTTCACATCAGCAACTAGGATAAAAAAGGTTTGCCTAAAAAAGGAAAACCACCTGTGCCAAGACTGAAGATGAACCAGCACAGAATGTCACCCTGTCCTACATTTCCAGGTTAGCAAGCTTCAGATAAAAAGTCAACTTGTGTGATAAGTACGATATAGTGCAAAGACACCTAAGGCTCAGATACAAATCAAAACCTTGGGAGCTAAAGGTGACTAGTCCCTCAAGCAAAGCAGCCTGCACCTTAATCACAAAACAATCCTGGAGAAGTGTGACACAAAACCAAACCCAAATCCAGCTCAGCCCTCAAAAATGTCCCAGTACCCCCCTCACCCAGCCCACATTGAAGGTGTAGAAAAGAAGAGGCAATTTCATTTCCTGGCATAAATTTTGCCTCAGTTTCTACTGTCCTAGACAAGATGTCTAGCTTTCAACCAAAAAGTATAAGACAAACAAAAGAGAATCAAACCCCCACACAGTCAACAACAACAAAAAGATGAAGCCTGGTACATCTGCATCATAGGAGCTGATAGGATATCTGCAAGTATGTTAAAGAGTCTCTCAGAGCTGGAATTAGTTCAGTGGTAAAGCACAGACCCAGCTGCCTGGGTTGTATCTTCAGCAAAGCCACAAATCAGAAAACAAAGACAGCAACAGGCTCTACTAGAAATGGAAAACCATAAGCATAAAAAAATTTGCAAAACCTGAGCAGAGAGATGGAACATGTGAAAGAAAATCAAATAAAAAATTACAAGAAAACAAGCATGGCAACAGAAATGAAGATCAATAAACTCAACACAGCGAGGAATATAAAAATTAGACAATAAAAAGTCAAACAGAAATATGAGGAAAAGCAAATAAAAAAGAAAATGACCATCTAAGAATTATGAACCATCATCATATACTTGTAAATACAAACCCAAAGAAAAAGAAAGAGGGCAGAAAAAAAATGTTTGAAGACATTATAACTGAGGGTTTTCCGAACTTGGTAAAGTATCAAAAACCATAGGTTAACCTGCTCAGAAACTATCTAAAGAGCAAATAAAACACATTCAGATATGTCATTTTATTCAAATTCCTAGGACAAAATGAAAACATCCGAGGTGTCCATATTCGTAGAAGAGCATGGTTAGAATATAATGATAGGAATTACACCAAAATTTCCATCCTAACATTTGTCATATACAACATTTTAAAGCATGAAAGAAAAATATAGTCAACTAAGGATATTGCACATAGAGAAAACATCTTACAAACACGCAGAAGGAATGTGCTGGTATCAAATATAACAGCCCCCCTCACTTTCCTCTGTTTCGTTTCTGGACCATATATATGTATGCTAGATGGTTCCTTTACCCCACTGCAGTTCGCCATGATCTGTAATGCAGGTGAGCAAATAGAACAATGGTCTATACAGCTCTCTCTCTAGTTTTACTTTTTCCAGCATCCATCATGTGATGCCTGAACTTCTTAAAAATGTAACTCTGACTGCATAACTCAGTGTCTATCAACTCCAATTTGTCTCATTGGATCTTCTTTGCAGTACTTTAGTATAGTTTATACTTCTAGAGTATACTTCTAGGGAGGCTGAAGCAGGAGAATCACTTGACCACAGGAGTTCAAGACCAGCCAAGGCGACATAGCATGATGCTGCTTCTAACAAACTCTTTTTTTATTCTTATTTTTATTGAGATAAATTTTATATATGATAAATTCAGCCTTTAAATGTCTTCATTTCAATGACTTCTGGCAAATACATCCTGTTATTAACTGGGTCTTCCAGCCCTCATCTGGTGTTCTCTATAACAGCATTCTCCATGATAACTTTTATTTTTTATTTTAGTTCTATAAGCTCTAAAAACACTCTTAAATATGCCATGTGTCATCTTATTTCTATATTAGTTTATAATTGATCCAAACTAGACATGCTTCCTTGTGGAACTAATACTACTCTGAATTCCCAATCACAAAAGCTATAAAGTCTTCTTCATGAAAAGCAAGGAAATCTCACGTTATTCTTCTGTGATGTCACACAGTATGACTCTAAGGGCTCAGAAGATGGTAAGATCAGCACTTAGGGATGCACAGAAGAGAAAGCCTGATCCCGAAGCTGAGTATCTGGCACTGCCAGTAGAGCCACTGGGAAAATTTAGACTCCCCCCCCCCCCACACACACACATACCGCCAGGCCAGAAAAGTATGACATCAGCTAAGGATTCTTCCTTTATATCATTAGTTAAGCTTTGGTGTGAATCCAGTTATGTTACTCTTACTTTCTTTAGTTGAGAAAGTAGTACATTTCCATTATTTCCTTTATTCAATGAGTACATCTTTAGCCAAAATAATTATAAGTATTTTTTTAGACCCAGAAGGCCTTTTTCAGAAATTTTGCAAACATTACATGTGTTATTCTTTGACCTCAGGGAGGATTCACAGAAATTCTCACAGCAATTTGCTTAGAAACAGTCACAGTCCACTGATAGAGTGGTGAGAGGAGAATGACTGATTGGGTGTCCTTGATCAAGCATGAGACCTCTGGTTCAGAGGGACTTTCTCAAAGAGAGGTACCTTGGTAAATACGGCACTCTCTGTCTGGAACAACCTTCCAATTACTCATCTGATTCCAAAAGCGTCTTAGAATTCTAACTAGACATCTCTGCTTTTGAAACAACCACTAAGTACATACCAAGTGGCCACTTTATCCTGGGCATTATAGTGCTTTGGGGAGATGCAAGGAGGAGACAGCTTCAACTGGTCCGTACTCATGAAGCTTGAACTAATTCTCCACTGCTAAGCTCTTCCTGACAGCCGTTCCTTACCACACCTTCCAACCACTTCTATGACATGCTGTTTCCTTTTCCCCAAGAGCAGACTTTATGGTGACCATTGCTGACTTGTCTCCCCTATAAAGCAGCTCCTAAAGTGCTGAGATTCTGTTTCATTTCTATCACTTAAACACTTAGGCTTGTGCAAGGCAAGACCAATAAATGCATCTTTAATCAAAGAAAAAAAGAAAGGGGGAAGTTGTTAAAGAGTTAACAGAAACTGTTAAAGAGCCTAAAATGCTCTTTAACGTACACACACACAGGAGAGCTCATACCAATAATCCCATCCAAGCACTGGAGAGGGTGAGGTAGAGAGATGCCTAAAAACAACAACAAAACAAACAAAAAACCCCACACAAAACAACGTGTAGATTAAGTGCTAGAAATAAGATAAATCACAATTAATAATGCTAAGTTTTAGATATTTCTATGGATCACTAAATAATGATTCACATAATATCCTAAAGGACTATACAGTTTTTCTCAGTTATTCTGAACACATTTAAAAAAGGAAGATTCACACCAATGTTTCATGATTCTGCCATTGTTATACAAATTCACAATTATAGTAAAGAATGTTGGGAACAGCTGCATACAGAAGAAAAACAGGAAAAGGGAGAGAAAAGCCAGAAATAATTTGGTAATCAACAGTTTTAAAATACAATCTACAGGAAAAAAAACTGAACTCCTTAAAATTATAGTAAAATAGTAAAGTGAGAAAAATTTTGAAGTAGTACAGAAAGGCAATTTTTTTCATTTATGAAAGCTTTCTTTATGACTTTTCATAGCTTGCCTGAATATGTTGAGCAACAGAGAATTAAAAATATTGCTTAGGGTGCTCTTTTGTACTTTCTTCAAAAGTAAGGGCACTGCACTATTACCCATGCTATCTCAGCAACTGGCCTTCTGCAGACGAAACATTTAGGCAGTGCTTTAAAACTTCCTGGGCAACAGTATAACATGGCAAGCTAAACTTACAACACTTTATTAACAAACTATTTTATGAACAGTTGGATTCCAAATTTAGAAAAATCAGCCACTATACATCTCTAGTGGAGATCTTTGTTAGTAATTTACATGAAAATTTAATTAAGCAACAATATATATTATAATTTTATTCAATTTATATAAAATAAATCATTTTATATAATTTATATCAAATCAATCAGCAGGGGCTAGTAACAGGGAAAGGAAGTGGCTAACAACATAACAACGGCAGAATAGGCCTCCTTGTTCTGTAGCTTGTAATCCTATATATACATAATCAAAATCACATTACATCAAGGTCAACATCTCAGTATGATTATTAGAATAGAATTTTTTCAGATGTTACTATGGGTTTTGAAATTTTGGGGAAAAATTTTTGGATTTGTCAAAATAAAAAGGTTTATTAAAATATAAATCTGACTCTTGCTCAGAATAATTAATATCTGTGGTAGTTTGAATGTTATACCCCCCCCAAAAGACTCATAACCATGTTTACATAGAATTGGGGGTCACTTAATTTAAAGTTAGCATGTCTGAAAAATGAACATTCTTTTAAGTTTCAAATTCAGCACTAAAACTATTTATTAACTAGTCAAGATGTCACTAAATTACCAAATTGAGCATGATATTGTCAACACCACACACACACACACACACACACACACACACACACACACACAGTAACAAACAAGCAGGGAAGAGATTTCTTTCCCCTTTATATAGCCTCAGAGGCAGTCTTGCAATGTACAGATGAGATCATATGGCACAATGGGATGCCAAAAGACATTGTAGAACCCACTCTCATAGGAACTAGTCAGGATCCCCTGAGAATTATTATTACTCCTTTCTGAAGACAGTGCCCCCATGAGCTTGCAGTAGAGCCCCACCACTAAGTTTCCATTACCTCTACAATGTCACAGAAGACCAAGTTTCTAGCATGGGCACATGTGGACATACACTCAAAGTGTTTATAAGCCACAGTACTGGTTACACAGAGACACCATTTAATTAGAAAGATAAAACAGGAGAAATTTAGAAAGAATGAAAATTGACCTACTTTGATTAAAATGGAGGGCAAGAGTTCTAGAAGGTCCTCATGCTTGTGAGGCAAACACTTTACCAATTAAACTATCTCTCCAGCCCTGTAATACTTTTTATAATAAACCAAATAGTAATCGGTCATCCTGTTGTTTATTTTTCTTCTCTTTCTACTTGAGTTCCTTCATTAATTTCTTTATTGGTTTCACATTATATATAAATTATGCAAATTATTCTGTTAAAAAAACCTGAATAAAGTGGAATTCTCTGATGTGTGATAGTCTCTTTGGTCATGCCTCTTTATTCGTAATACCCATTTGATGAAACAATACATGGTCCTTCAGGATATGTTGTATCCAAAAGAAATAAGAAGAATAGAAACTATTAACAATCCTCAGAGGTAGTCCCCAGCCAAAATACCAAACAAAATCAGAGCATGCATATTCCAGCCCAAGTGGGTGAATGCATTTCTTCAAATCAACCCAGCTTATACACACCCAAACAGAGCAAACAGCAATCCAAACAACTAATCACACTATAATAAATGTGTATGATGTTTGTGTATGGCAAGAGAATTTACACTACAGCCTTTAGGAAATTTAAGCAAGGAAAGAAGCAACATGGAAGTCAATAAAGCTAAAAATAAATTTCATGCCTAAATATGTTGAGCCGAACAACAGCCTACACGTTGACTGATAAACACTAACCTATACCAACAAAATGTTTACCATTTCAATGGATTTCAAATAAAACTTTATGTGTTCCTAGTTAACTAATAATTTGTGTTGGCATATTGTTGCTTAAAATGATATTATTTACTCATTTGTGCATATACTAAATTACCATTTTATCCCTCATCACTTTTCCTATTCTTACATGCCTACAAACTTTAGCTTTCCCAACAATGTAAAACAATACCACATCTCTACATGCATTTGATTATTCAGTGTTTCAGGTTCTTGAGAAAGGGTCTCTTGCTAGACAGTAGGCCTATTAAGAGAGGGATTACACTCGTCTTGCTCATCCATAGACTCCCCAGTACCATGCTGCTCCAGAGTTCAGGAAGCCTTTCTTCCTGCTACGATTTGTTTTGCCATCACAAATTTGTGTTGAAATAAAAAAAATGAACAAACGTAATATTAAATGGCCTATCTCCAACTACATATCCAGTTATTTAAATAACAAGTGCTTGTTAGGTAGGTAGCATGTTGTTTAATTATTTGTGTACACATAAGGTGTAAATTTGAACATCTCATATTAGGCATCTTGACAAATACATTATGTGAAAGGATAAGTCAAAGTCTGCTTCCTGAGAAAATTCAGATTATAATCATTCTATTACAAAAATATAATATACAGGCTCAGTCGGGGTATTTGTGGAGCATATCTAATATACAGGGATGATGATGCAGGCTGTATTAGGAGATGCTCCACTTTTCCTAGCAGAGTGACTCAGCCTCATTGGGATAGTGCTTGCAAGACATCTTAAGACTGTGCAGGCATTCTTCTTATTAAAATTCACCTCATTGTCCTTCACAGACACCATGACTGCTGCAAATTGAAATAATTTGTGTGGCACCTCTGTACTGAGCAAATCTGCTGTGCCACCTTTTCAACAGCTCCGAAGATCATTAGCATTTCTTAGGAATAAAGCATTTCAAATTAAAGTACATACATTTTATCCATAACACTACTACACACTCAATAAATTATAATACAGTGTAAGCATAACTTCTGCTTTGTTTTGAGACAGGCTATGCAATGTAGCTTAGACAGGGCTCAAACTCACTATTCTCCTGCCTCAGCCTCCAAAGTACTAGGATTACAGGTATGCATTACCATGCCTAACTACATATAACTTTAATGTTTGCTGGGAAAAATTTTTAAATGTGTGACTTTTAGTGAGGGTCAGCTTTATTGTGATATTTAGAACTGAACCCTCAAATCTTCATGGTGTCTGGATATTTTTATGTAAACATCTTTACAAGGTTCTGTTTATTATTTTATTTATACATATCACAATATGCTACTTGAAATATATCTCTTATCTATAAATATGTACCATAATTCTTCCATTTATAATAGATTATTTAAGACTTTTTAAATTAAAATCTTTATTTAAGAAGTTATATACCCCTCTCACGACCATTCTTCTCTCTCCTTTCCCATCCCCTTCACTGAAGCTCCTCTTCTCTCCAGCTATTTCATCTTCTGTTTTGATCTATTTTTTTCTCTCCTCCTCCATCATCCATAACAGCCTGTTGATATCTCAACCAATATTGTACAGATCTTGTGCAGACAATGACAGCCCTTGTGAGATCGTGAAACAAAGACCACTTTCTGTCTGCAAGACACAACTAGATCTCTTTGAGCCACGTGGCAGTCTATCTTCACTGGTAAAATAAATGCATGATTACTACTAAAGTTTCCAACAACTTTTCTGATCTTACTCTCTCTTCTCCTCTTAGAAAGTCAGCAGGTAGGCATACATACTTCACAACCTGTGTCATCACAAAGAAGAAAGACAAGCAGATTTATTCAGAGAGCATTCTCGGAAAGCAACACAAAGTATATTTATGATATTATGAAATATTCTAAAGCAAAAACTCAAAATATTCCAAAGTAGAAACCCAGGGATTTTTAAGTACTCAATACTAAAGCAGATTTAAAACTCATCCATCATGGCTCAAGGAACTTTGAGGAAGAGACGGCAGAAAGACTGTAAGAGCCATGGTTGGGGTATGGGGGAATCCAGAGGCATTGCCACCCCCCCCAAAAAAAAAAACCCTGTCTGCTGCTCGCACAACCCCTAGCCCTCCATGCCATGGAGCATTCTGGCAATCCCACTGAGGACAGCCCTCAGTGGGATGAGGGCAGGGTAGACAGAAATGGTGGTACCAACACAAGACTTGTACATACAAAGTTTCTACTTAATAAAATATATATATATATAATAAAATAATTACAGAATGAAAGACAAGTTTTGAAGAAAATTTTCAGAAAAGGGAATTCTTGTGTTCTGCTCTTGGGAATATGAATTGTTGCAATCACTTTGAAAACTGTATGTAGTGTCTTCAAAAAGTTAAACTGGACTTACCATTTGACTACCATCTTACATCTAGGTATATGTACAAAGATTGAGCCACCAAGAAAGATCTTTACTCCCGTGTCATTGCAGCACTATTTGTAAGGGCCAAGATACAAAATAAAATGTATGAACCTGGAGAACATTTTTAAACAAAATAAGCCAGTCACAGAAGAACCAACACTGTATGACGTCAGTTGTATGAGAATCTTAAAAAAGTCAAACTTGCAGAAGCTGAAAGCAGAAGAGTGGTTGCCGGGGTTTGAGGGAGAAATGAGAAGTTTCTGGTCAAAGAGTATAAACTTTCAGTCATGTAACTATAAAGCCTGCTAATCTGCTGTATAACTTGGACAATGATTAGTGACACTGACAAGAGAGAATTCCTTACATGAAGTACTCTTGACTTCAACAGAAAAAAAAAAAGTCTGTGGGGGGAGGGGAACTTTGGAGGTAATGGATAAGACTGTAGGTGGAATAAGGTGGAATCTCATTAATGCTTTGATTTGCATTTCCCTGATAATTAAGGATAATCATGTGAGATTGTGAGAATAATTAGGAAGATGCACAGTCATTTCTAAACACATTAAGTTTATACATTACATATTTACAACCTTTTGTATGCCAAAACCCATATTTCATACATAGGCATTTAACAGATGTCTTTCATGAGAAATATTAATTGCCATACATGGGTTATAGGAAATATTATCACCACTTTCAAATTCAAATTTCATTTTGTTAAATTTTTATCTAACAGTTTAAGAAGAGAAATATGAAGTTATTAAAAGAAGTTATATAAATTATAAATTAAAAAAATAATAAAACCATATTAATATTTAACCTATTTTTTACAAAAATGGGCTACTCATAATTTACCATTTTATACCTCCATTATTTCTTTTTAAAGTAGGTTTTTTCATTTTACTTTATATTATAGATGCAAATTATAGAAATTTTATAATTAAAAATTAATTAAAAATAAGACTAAATCTTAATCATTTCACAAATTACAAATGCAAATAAATATTCATTTATTTAAAAGAATGCAGTAGTTACAAAAATATTTTTTGGAATGCTTCCTTGAGAACTGTCAAGGAAGTAGGTAAAGATATTAATTAAATCTGTAGGTAAAGATTAATTTTCATTTTAGGGGTGATTGCATAATAGATTTTAATTCAAAAAGCATAACATTATTGAACTTTACACAAAGAAATAGTATCTTTGTGAAAAATTTTTATAATCTTATGCACAGAAGAGGAGCTTATCATTTATAAAAGTCTTATGAATGAAGAACTGCTGTGTCATTGACATAAATCTGAAACTTCAGGGGCTAGGTGTGCACTAGGTGATAGAACATTTGCCTAGTATGTGTGAGGACCTTGGGTCAAATCCATAGCACTTCTTCCTTCCACTAAATAAATGGTGATTTAGACAGACTACAAGGGATTACAAATTATGTATACATGAATGCATAAATCTGAAATTTCAGAAATCAAGCATTCTTCCTGATAAGAAATCCTTTCATAGCTTGGAGTTATGCGACTCTCTATTTCTAAGCTTTAACAAGCCTCAAACACCCCTTTGTACTACACTTTTAAATTATAAGCCTATTTCAAGATAAAAAGAGCAACCAATTTCTTAAGTAACAATGCAAAGAAATAAATGGCCCAGTGTGTTTCTCAAGAGCAGAGGTTAAGAAGAAAAATGACCATAGAAAGTTGTAAAAGTGTAAGTTCTCTTACATAATCATGGAAGGCTTTTGCTTCGCTTGAGTGTTCACATGTTTCCCGTCTCTCTGGAGCTGCACAGTAGAGATCCCAAAATACACTGAAAAAGTAATTATGGTAATAAGAAAACCATATATTAATATGAGAAATCACAATTCCAGAAGCATAATACACATATTCTTCATACGAAAATTTCTTCAGGACAGATATTTCTTCCCGAGATTTAAATTAAGGCAACACTCTTTATTCCATAATGTGTACCACCCTAGCCATCTTTCCAAAATACTAAATAACATTTTCTAAAGGTATAAAATAATTTAAAACAATAATTTTTGTGTGGTGTTGAGGAGTGAACCATTGTAAAGAAATTATAATTAAGAAAATTCATTCTAATAATCATCTATTTATATGACTTACACTTGACTGAAGTAATTTTAATATTTCTCCCAACTATACCATGGAAATATAATTAACATCCCAATTTAACAATGAAGGAATAAAGTGATTCATTAATTTTCCAAATAATTTTATTGTCTAACTCACAGGCCACCAATACCCAACTCATTACATGACAGCCAAATGCATATTTAGTAATTTTGAATATAAAGCAATCTATTCTAATCCTTTTTACTCCCTGCTATTCAAAACAATTACAGTATGAAGCACTGGGCATCCTCCTATGGATCATGTAACAGTGAGCATGAACAAGGGATTTGAATATAAGTAGAATAGTGTCTAAAAGACTGGAAAGACATGTAAGCACAATCACAACAAAAGGGAGAGAATGAAAAGCAGAAGGTGCACTTCCAAATGGTCAAAGACACAGAGGTAGTTGTGGAGTGGGCATACTAGAAATGAAGCCCTATAGTTACCAGCTGGGAGAGTCCATAGGCAAGGTGTTCACATTGGCTAGACATCATTTTTTGAGATGATTAAGTTACATAAATACATATCATTGGACAGAAACATAGAATACTGTGCTTACTATAGTAAGTAAGCACCAAAATATAATTAGGTGACATAAAAACTCATTAGTACATTTTTTGAAGAGTTAATTTTGTTTTAATAAAATGTGATAATCTGAAGCTGAATTTGACCTTACAAGACTCATTCAGTCTGTTCCCTCTTCTCTTCAATGAGAAAACACTCTATAGGCCTGGCAACCCAAAGCAAGTTCACACTTCATCAGATTACCAACAGAGAGGAAAAAAATGAAAGAAACATGCAAGAAAACATGAGAACTGTCACAGTTTTCTTTAATGACCTATAACTATTTCCTTTCTTATTAAATGTAAAGAAAAGCCATTTCTTCCTTTATAGTAAATTTGTATAATAAACAAGTAATAGAGAAGATAATAAAGACAAAAGTAACTTAGGTAAATTTCAATATTTTTAGCAGAGTGAAGAGTTGCTATAGTTGTATTTGACTTCCCTACTACCCTACTAAAAGGAAAAATATGAGATCCAAGGATATTCAAGGACAGCTAGAGGTTTCCACAGATCAGGAATGCTATACATTATAGCATAGCGCAATTACTCATTTTAATGTTTCTAAGAAACTTTAAAGCCTCTAAACTTAAAAATGTTTACTGCAGTCTTTACATAGAATTCAGTTATAACTGGAGTTCCGTTCATGATGGCGAACTAGAAGTCACGCGGTGTCCCCAGGGGAACAGAGGTTAGGGTTTTTAGCTGTGATCCAGCCATGGATGCAAGCAATAGCCAAGACCTCGACTTTGAACAATTTCCAGTAACAGATTTTACTGATTGGAACCCGCATAGAACATAAGGGTGCAATGAAGGCAGTGAGTAAAACAGCCCAGCCGGCTCTGAGCCGCCAGCCAACCCGCCACCACGGGGCCCTAGCAGGCCACCTGCCCGCCACCCCAGGCCTGAGGCGCCAGCCTTTCCACCACCCCGGGGCCTGAGCTGCCCTCTTTCCTGCCACCCTGGAGCCCAAGCGGGAAGGCTTCCTGCCACCTCGGGGCACAGCCGCCTGCCTTCCTGCCACCCCAGGGCCCGAGCCGCCCGCCTTCCTGCCACCCTGGGGCCTGTGCTGGCCGCCTTCCCGCCACGCTTCCCGCCACCCTGGAGCCCGAGCTGCCCGCCTTACCACCACCCTGGGGCCCGAGCTGCCCGCCTTCCTGCCACCCTGGGGCCCGAGCTGCCCGCCTTCCCGCCACCCTGGGGCCTATGCCACCAGCCTTCCTGCCACTCCGGGGCCATGCCGCCCACCTTCCCGCCA